>ML797122.1:271226-301948 GCA_009831015.1 Picea engelmannii
CTTGCGAATGCGAGTAGCCGTCACATCTCTTCTCAGAGATAAGCTGCCACCATTCTAGCGAGTCTTTCACTCTGTATTTTTACAGTCTCTGTACATTTCTTTCATTAATAGAAATCGTGTATTACTGTATATCTTTGACTCTTTCTATATTTCCGCTATATCTCTGTTATATTGTTGTCTCTCTTGCAATATCTCTGAATATTTCTGTGTTATATCTCCACTCTCATTTCGTGCCGAAAATAATCCAAATCAACTGACTTGATCTCCTCTGACATAGTCTAGGCCATAGTCAATTGTCCCTGCAATATATCTCAAGCCTGTTTTTCCCCAACCATGTGAACACTCCTCGGCTCAACCATGTACTGACTGAGAGTGTTCACGGCAAAACATATATCTGGTCTGGTGTTAACCAGATATATGAGTGAACCGATCAAATGCCTGTAAATTGTGGCATCCACAAACTGGCTATCTAAAGCACTAAGCTTCTTTCACTTGGTGATCATAGGTGTAGACATGGGTTTGCAGTCCTCCATCTGAAATCTGCTCAAAATAGTTACTGCATACTTCCCCTGCCCGAGAAATATGTGACCCTCCTCTTACCATACCTCCATACCCAGAAAATAGTACATCAATCTGATATCACTCATCTCAAACTATGATGCAAGTCCTAGCTTGCACTCAGATATGAGATCCTCAGCTCCAATAATGAATAAATCATCCACATACAAAATGAGAATGAGCGTGTCCTCACCCCTAATGATGAAATAGAGGTTTGCATCAACATCGCTCTTCTCGAAGCCCATCTAAAGAAAATAAGTATCAATGCATGAATACGAAGCTCGAGAAGCTTGCTTCATACCATATAGTTCCTTACTCATAAGACACACGTGAGTCTACCTGTCACTCACCTCAAACCTCTGTGGATACTCTATGTACACCTCCTCCTCAATAAAGCCATTCAAAAATGTGGTCTTCACATCCATCTGGTGAATGCTCCAACCCATCTATGCTGCTATGGAAATGATAGTCCTGATAAAAGTGTATCTCGCAATTGGTGCAAAACTCTCGTCATAATCGACTCCCTCAATCTGTGAGAAGCCTCGTGCCACAAAAAGGGTCTTATGTTTCTCAATGTTGCCATCTGCAACCATCTTAGTCTTGTACAACCACCTGGAAGTCACAACTGACTTCCCCACTGGCTTCAGAACCACAACCCAAACATCATTGCACACAATGGAGTCATACTCCTCTACCATGGCCTCTCTCTAGACCTGATGGTCCACTGCCTGTGCAAAAGTCTGTGGCTCAGTATCCCTGATACTCATCACTAGTGCCAAATATGCTCCAAATCTGACTAGTGTCCTGCTCTCTCTAATCTGGCTCTTGGGATCCCCTACATTCTCCCTGGCCTCCTTCAGGGTCTCCTAAAACCATCTAGGTCTCTTATTGCCTGAAGTGGTCAACGGAGAAGTAAGGTCTCTATGCCCAAGACTGATTGCCTCAGGACTCATCTCAACACTCTAAGATCATGAAGTCTGTGCTCCCTCTGAAGTTTGTGCCCCATCTAACTGAACATGCTCTGACTGTGACCCTGAAGTTGTGCATGGTGACCTTGTCACCCCTGATACTAGTGTACTCAAAATCTAAGGTTGTGCTCCCTCTAAGACTGAAATCGGCGACTTTGCATCATCCTCAACTCCAAATATCGACTCAAGAGATCTTTGAAAATCCCTATCCTCCTCAAATCTAACATCTCTTCTCACCACCACTTTTCTAAGTGGAGGAATGTAGATGTGATAGGCTTTGGACACCTCTAAGTATCCAACTAGAATCCCCTACTGGGTTTTGGGGTCTATCTTTGTCCTCCTCTCCGAGGGGACATGAGAGAAAGTCAAGCACCCAAATATCCAAATGTGCTCGACATAGGGCCTCCTACTAGTGAAGGCCTCCTCAGGAGTCATATTCCTCAATATCCTACGGGGTCTCTTGTTCTGTAGGTAAACTGCAGTAGCACATGCCTCTACCTAGATGTACAAAGGCAAACTCTGATCATGCAGCATGGATCTTGTTGCACCGGTAATGGCCTGGTTCTTCCTCGTGGAAACCTCGTTCTGTTGGGGGTTGTAGGGCATGGTCAACTGTCTTCTTATGCCATGATTGGCACAAAATTCTACAAACTATCTCGAGGAATACTCTCCCCCGGTATCCGACCGCAAGACTTTGATCCTCTTTCCCAATTGGTTCTCCACAAGAGCTCTGAACTTTTGGAACCATGTGAAGACCTCACTTTTGGCCTTCAGGAAATAGATCCAAGTCTTCCTTGAGTAGTCATCAATAAATGTGAGATAGTACTCACAACCACTCAAGGACCTCTGAGTCATGGGCCCACACATGTCTGTGTGTACTAAATCTAGTATCCCAGCTGACCTGTTGTCACCACTGGGGAATGATGCCTTGGTAAAATTACCAAGTGCACACCCTATGAAAACATCCTGATGCTCAATATTGATTTGTGCCACTCCAGTCACAACCTCTCTCAGTCCTCCAAGAGCTCCATGATGTAGGTGGGCCATTCTATGATGCCATAACTCACATAATTGTCTGTTGTTGTCGCTACTCATTGTCAATGCATGAAGTGGCTAAAAAAGAATTCTGAACAGTTTCCCATCCCTCACTCCAATCACCTATCCTGAGGCAAGTGATGACCCCTGAGGATGAATGAGTACCTCGATGCCTTCGAATGTCACCTCAAGACCTCTATCCTAGAGGGTGGAAACTGAAATCAAATTATTCTTTAGCCTAGGGACATAAAGAACATCTGTGAACTATATAGGTGGCAAGCTATCTCTTTGAAAGGTAACTGTGTCAATCCTAGCAACTCTGACCAATGTGTCATCTCCAAGAGAAATCTCTATCCTGACCTTGGTGTCTCTGAGATTAGTGATGTGCTCTCGAACTCCAGTCATATGGCTCGAAGCCCCGTTGTCAATATGCCATATATTGGGTTCTGTCTCAACTGAAGTGCAGCATATGAGGAAAGCACACTCTCTTTGAAACTGTGTCTGAAAATCTGCCTGATCTGTTGTAGTTGTGGTACCACCCTTCTTCTTATTCATGTTCGGACACTATCCATCATAGTGCCCAAAATTCTTACAAATAAATCACTTCACTTTGCTAATATCTATCCTCTGACCATTGCCTCGACCACTACAGCTCTCTCCTCCACTCCCCTGTGGTGGGGCCCCAAACTTGGGACCTTGCCGACCCCCACGGCCAGCCTTCTTCTTGCCCTTTGTCCAAAGAGAAAGATCCTCCTCATGCTGACCAATTTGTTATTGTTGTTGTTGTCTCTATCCAGAAGCCTCAACTACAAGCCTAATCTCCTCCTAGGCGAAGTCATCCCACATCCTCTCCCATGTAGGCATGACCTCCCTAGAAACAATGCCACGTTCAAATGGACCCCACTGTTTGGTGAAGCTATTCATAACTTGCCTCACCAAAGAGTTAGGGTTCACAATATCTCCGACGATTGTCTGCTCGTCTCTGATCTGAGTGTAGCGACCAAGGAATGAAGTTACTGACTCATACTTGAGCATGCAAATGCCCCTGAGTCAGGCATGAAGAACCATGATACGGTTCTCATTGGATCTCTCATACAACCTGCAAAGAGATGCCCACATATCGAATGCACAATTCTTCCCTGTCAAATGGGGTATGATATGGTCATGAACTGCATCACAAATGGTCCTCTTTGCCTTGTTGCTCCTTTTCTTGAACTCTGCCACCAAGACGGGAGCAGTGAAAGGAATGGGGGGGGAAACTACCTCAACTATGTCCCATAGCTCGAGGTCCTCTAAGACGAAGACCATCCTCGCCTTCCAAGGTGACCAATTTCTATCCCCTGCTAGCATATCCTCAACTCGCATCTGAGATGCTAACATGTCTGCCAAACTATACTCCCAACTGATGCTCACACTGCCAAGGAAAACACTACCTCACTCCTGTCAACACGGGTGTGAAAAGAGACAAGTGTAATCTGACCTCACTCCTAACAAAATAGGTGTGAAAAGAGGTCAAGTCAAATCAGCCTCACTCCTACTACGTAGGTGTGAAAAGAGACTAATGACAAGTGCCAAAACTACCCAACTATCCTCTACAAAAATTTTCCCTCTAACAACCACTAAATGAGTCAATGGTTGTCCACAAAATTCTGCCAAGAAGATGTATATGGAAGCCAACAAAATGTTGTCCGAACTGCTCAAAATTTCAGCCACCTCATCTCTGATACATGAATATTTTTGGTCCTATCAAGCTTGCCTATTGGGTCTGTCTTTGACCATAGTTAGGCTCTAAGTTTCAACTATTATGTAAAGTATATGTTGTTGTTTTAGGACAGCCAACAGTCCAAGAACTTCTTGTTGATTTGTTATGGTTGTATTTGCAACTTTAGGTGATATAGCATGTAGTTTTAGTAACCAGAAGTTAGCACATGCATACTAAAATAAATACAACACAACTAAAGATCTTTACATCTTAAAATAAGAAAATCTAAGAGACTAACACATGCATTTTTGTACACAGGTATTTTTGTTCAACATGAACCTGGATAAAAAAAAAATTCTAAGGAAAACCAATTTGGAGTATATGTCTATATATGAGGAAATCAGAAGGTGGAATACAGCAAGTACAAAATATAGAGGAACTGATACAATAGTAGCTCATTCTGAGTTGAAACACAAGTCTAAAACCTCCAGGTGCACCCTAGGAAGGTGTGCCCCACATACAAGCTGGAAAAACCATTGAAACTTCTCCAAAAGATAACTATGAGCTCAGATCTGAAAACCCCTCCACGGGAATGAAACTCTGTTGGATGTCCTCCCTCTACAACTGATATCACTGCAATCTGATGGCTAGAAGTCCTCCCCACAACTGATGCGCCCTCTCCGACAAGTGCGCCCTCTACAGATGTGAAACCTCTCCACTAAATAAACCAAGCTAAATGTTGATAGCCTCCCTCCATGAAATATAGAGCCCAATCTCAAGCAACCTCATGCAACAAACCTCAACCTCATCCTCCAAGTCTTCCTCTCACAATGAACAAATGAAGAATGATCCTCTCCTTCATCCTTTGCGCCCCTCTTGAACATGCATAAGGAAACCTAAGATATGAATGGTGGAGATCATATCATATCACATCTAATCAATGGTTGAAATCTTCCCAAAAATATCTAAGTCAATAACCCACTTTGGGTTAAGTTTCCTAAGTTCACTTTATGTCTCTAATTCACCCACTTTGTGAATTAATAGTCATTTTAGGCATAAATGACTAAATTTCACTTTTGACTTAAAACTCCTAAGTCAAAGTGAAATTAGACAAAAGTACAAGGTACAAAGTGTATAGTCTATCCCACATGTGCTAAGGAGAGCACAAACACATGGGGAACACCTCCCAAGGTACAAAACTCAACACATTGGTGAGCTAAAGAGCTCCTTCAATGAGTTGCAGAAACCCTAATTCTGAAATTTCTGCAAAAAATTGTGAAACCCTAGAAACCCTAGGGCCAAAAAATAAAAATGCTCGGAAATGAAATATGAAGCTTGTTGGAGGTGAGATGAAGGAGTTCGTACACTCCTATGCACTTTTTATCCCCAGCGTCCAAGTATCAAGTGTTGAAACACCTAAGAAAGGAGGGTCGTACAGAATTTCTGGGAACCCTAGGAGGGTCGAACGGTCTACAGAAGTGAGAGGATGACTGGTAAATGTCTGTGCAATGGGTTCTTCAAGACCTATGCTTTGATACCATATTGATTTTTCATTAAGCTAGGCTCAAGCATAAATTTCATTCCAATTTTAACATTTTACTTGAACCATAGAAAATTGCAGTTTTCACCATTAACAATTTGTTGCAGCAACCAAGATCACAAGAAGAAATACCATACACAAGTACACAAGTATCCTGGGAAACCCTTCTCAATAAGGGAATAAAACCTAGCCAATCATTTGCTATATTCTTCAAGATAAAGACCTCCCACACCATAAACCTAGCACACAAAAGGGTGCTCACAAAACCTAGAAAGCTAGCACCCAAGAGAGGTGCGCACTTCAGCCCAAGAACAAGTACTTGCTGAAATTTCCAAACTCACACTTGTGTTTGTTTCCTGAATGGGGAAATTAACTTTATTTACATTAGACTAGTCATATCAAAAGTAGTGTCTATTGGCACAATAGGGCCGACCTCAATAACTCAAAATATAATTAATAATTACCATATTAATTATCTTTTACATTAATTATCTTTCATTTTATGGTGGGGTCGATCTGTACCCTTTACATCACGAATAGGGTTACAGGTAAGTCTGACTCTTGGACAATATAGAAAGGGATCTCATACACCCACTAGTGCTCAGCCACTAGGGGCACATCCATATGTGCTCAGCCATAGGGACTTCCAAGTTTCTTTCTCACTACGTCTCACAGGAGAATCATCAAAATACACACTCACTAGTGCTCAGCCACTAGGATCATGTCCACTTGTGCTCAGCCACAAGAACGTCCTACTTACCATATCTCTATCTCACTATGTCTCATAGGTACAATCCAAGGAAAGACAAATCAATGTCAATCCCCAGTGAAGTCACCAATTTCTATTGTAGGAAAATCCACCTGCAGACAGGTGAATCTCCTCTTGGATTCCAGACCCCTATACCAAGATAGAAAACATGCTAACATTGGACACTAAAATTCCTTTGAATCTAACTAACTAATTAGAAAGATAAGGAGAAGGAAGAAAGTGTGATGCACCTTATTCAGATGTTTTTTCTCATTGCTCCAACTTGAGCTTGATCTTCGATCTCCTTAGCACTGTTTGACACCTACAATGCAATGGACAACAAAATACAAAGAACTCCTACGCTACTATATAATATTAGTCCAATCAAATCCATCTATAAGAAAAACATATGTAAAGAGACATAAGTTAGAAGGAAATAGGCCAAGCAATATGTTAATATGAGAACTCAAGAAGATTACTTATAGACTGTAGATGTAGTTGCAACAACTTCCCCAAGTCCTCCTCGTCCAGCCCTTGCACAAAGCTCCCAAAATCATAGGTTTGATATCCTAAATCTTTCTCCTAAGACCATAGTTTTGATACCTCAAATCTCAACCATCTCGAGATCATAAGTTTGGTATCTCTAAAATCCTCTATTCTCCTTCTCCATGGAAAATCCCTCATTATATAGGATTTGGAGGCTTAACCACCATGGAGAGGATCACTCATCAGATCCACTAAAAAGGGATATGAAAGATATTTAGGGAGAAAATATCTCTTTAAGGATTTTAATGAGGAAATATTTCAACCATCCATGAGATCCTCCACCTTCCCTTAAAAAATAAGAAACCAAATGTGAGGTGGATTCTCACACTTAATTAATTTCTTTGTCATGAATATTAACAATGATTCATGTGCACTTGGTATTTTGGCCTTCATGTAATATATCTTTCCTCTACATTGACTAGGGATTGTGACATAGGTTATTCCACGATGTCAAGGTAATGTAGTGAGATCGCACACGCATACCCCGCAGGGTCTCTACACGCACCTCCCTCTCACAGGATCGTTCAAATTCTCTGACGATCCAAATTAGCTCTTTAGATTCCTGAGTGGAATCCCTATCAGACACCCGATCCACAGGTCCTTTAATTCCCTTCACGGCCTTCTGCACTTTACTGTGACTTTTCCCCGACTCAATATCGGGGTTCGGGGTTTCGAGCTTCCCGCTGTCGAGAGTCACTAACTCTTCAATCCCCGATCACCATTGAGCTCCTCCTCTATGAGGTAACCCTACTAGCTAAGCTCCCACCATATGACCACTACCTCCGTGGTCGTGGCCTTACCTCCTGTCGGGATTTCCAACTTCAAAAACCCGATGCACCCTTTGTGCGCTAGCCCTCCTAGCTAGGCCCTTCTAGCTTAGCTCCTGGTCCACGTGACCACTACCCGTGACCATAGTCAAACCTCTACGTCAGGGTTTCAGGGTTTACGATGTCAAGATACATTCGTCCACGGGACTCACGATTCCTCGAATCCCGACACGCCCTTCACGCGTTAGCTCCCCTAGCTAGCTCCTGGCCAATATGACCATTATCCCCATGTCCATAGTCCTATCTCTCGTCGGGGCTACGGGGTTTCAAATGTCAAAGAGCACTTGCTCACGGGATTCCCGATCCTCGAATCCCGACTCTCCAATTGGCTGACAGCTGGCCTCTCACGATGGCGTTGTCCTCCTCCTCTGCTGTGATGACAGTTGGCTCCCACTATGACGCCTCCCTCCTTTCTGACGTGCTGACAGTTGGCTTCCACTATGGTTCTTTCCTCAGCCTGATGTGCTAACAGCTGGCCCCCACTGATCGAGGTTTCGCATTTCGCGATTCCAAAGTGCACAAACAACTTGTCACCGGGATCTCCGATATCCCGATGAACTAAACACCGATGGACGGCTTCCTTGTCGGGACTTTCCCGATGACGTTGATCTCCTCCACGCGTCCCTTCCAGATGGACGGTCCCGATTCCTCCGGGATTTCGAGACTTTTGACGTCCCAACTTCCTTATCCTCGGGAACTCTGATTTTTCAATGGTCAATATGCCGACTCTCTCCGGATCTCTGACACCTGTCCCTCTGAACAGACGGCTCAGATTATGCCAGGTTTTTCGACCTGGATTTCCCCGATCTCTTGTCCACGGGAATGTCGATTTCCCGATGCACCTCAGTACCGATGGCGCTCGATCTCTACCACGTCTCTCTGCTAATGGACGGTTCAGATTCTCCCAGTGTTTCGAGACTTGGAATGTCTCGATTCTCTTGCCCTCGAGAATCCTGATTTCCCGATGGCTAATATCCCAACTGCTAAGCCTCGTGTAGCTCCTATCCAATCTAACGGCTGCCAAAATTTCTTCTCCAAATCTAACGGTTCAGATCCGTACTTCTTCTGCACTCCTCCAGCTGCTAAACTCTGCGCGCCTTCTCCCGATCCAATGGCTTACGGGATTTCTGAGTGAGATCCGACGGTTGACGGTCTCCTCCTTCTGTAGGCTCCTCCTGAGCTCCTCCTGGATGTAGAATTCAATGGTCCAGATCTCTCTCCTCCGTCAATCCGACGACTGGTGTGCTCTCCTTAACCCCCTGCGTGCTTTCCTCCTACGCTTGGAAGAATTTAGATTTCTCCAAGGCCTCAACCTTTATCTTATTTCTCCTCTCTGTGAACTCCTTCACCTTGATCTTTGCCACGCGTATAAAACGCTAACTCCTCCTGAGCTTGTTCTTCCAATCTCTGAAGATTTGATCTCTACCTCCTGTAGAGTCTTTGCGCATACACCACGTTGTCTCTCTTGAGCTCCTCAAATGCTCATACCCCTTGAGGGATTTTGGGTTTCTTCTTCTCTTCTCCTGCATATGGAGAATATGGACGCTCTCCTGGCTATCCTTCTACCTCAAGCGACCACTTGTTGAGTCCTTCTGGGTGTTCAGCAACCCAGTGAAGATCCTTCAGTGGACTCTTCCTTCAGCTCACAGAACTCAAAGAGTTATTTCCTCCTATGTGCCTACCTGCACACTAACTCGATGCCCTCCTGGAAGAGTTCCCTCTCTTTCACAGAGCACTCAACGGTTATGTCTTCTTCTCCTATGCACCTATGCACCTGCTCAATGCCCATCTAGCAGAGCTATCAGAATCCTCAGTGATTCTGCTTTCTTCTTCCTGAACTTCTCAACAGAAGTCCTTCCTCAAATGCACCGCAGCACGTATGCTCAATTCCCACCTGGCAGAGCTCTACAGAACTCCTCAGAGATTATGTCTTCTATCTGAACTCACAACAGAGTTCTTCCTCTGTGCACTCCTTGCACCTATTCAATGCCCACTTGGCAGAGCTCTACAGAATTCACAGCAGGATTATGTCTGCAACTGTATCTCCTCTCACATAGCCTTGCCTCCTGAGGTGTTCAGCAACCTCAAAGGTCTTCCTCCTGAGTTGATGATTTCAGTTTCTGTGCCTCAGCACATCTTTGTCTGACTCCGCAGAGTTTAGAGGTGCATCCTCTATGCACGGCTCTCAGAACCCTCAGCGTTCTATCACACCCTCCTGGTGTGAAGCCTCAAAGGTCTTCCACTCTGAAATCAAACAAACTCCCTGCAAATGCACTAACACACACATTCACAGCATATGAAAGAACACACACAGACATCCATATAACACAGAATATCATGCAGGAAAAACTTCTTCTGTTTATATTAACAATGGAAAATGCCTGTAATTACAGCGATGTTCCTGAGCTCTCTCTGGCTCCTCTCTTCTCTACTCTACATGAAGATCCTCACACAACTACTACTCTAACTCTAAACGAGATATGAAAATATCTTTTACCTGAGGGGCTCATCGAGTGCTTCCCTCCAGGTCTACCTACTCTATTAAATTACAATAAATGGTTGTCTAGTCCAGCATCTGGATCTAGATCTCAGTCGATCTATCATTAAAGTTGATCTACCTAACACCTGCACAAAGGCACGGCTTCTATGGCTCACCAGCCTACAACATTAAAGTTACATTGAATTCAAATTTAAATGAGTTTGTGCCTCTCTTCAATGCACGATTTGAATTTGTTGGCGTGGCTGGCTGGTTGGTTGGCTGACGTGGAGAGATGCTCCTGCATCACAAGGTGTATGAGACACTTATATGACATTTATGACACTTAGGGCGAGGTACCTAGGTGTGCAAATTGCATGTGTAATAATAACCATCACAAGTTGCAATATACTTTGCTTCTGCAGTACTGAGTGAAACAAACTTTTGTTTCCTGGTAGCCCATGATATCATGGAAAAGCTCAAACTGAAACATATCCAAGAATCACTTATTATGTTATTTTCACTCCCTGCCCAATTTGAATCGATAAATCCATGCAGTTGTATATCATAACTCGAACATCCCACGAAGACATTTCAAGGCATGCTTTGCAATTATTCAATTCTCACGGTTGGGTTCCACCTGGAACTATTTTCACGGAAAAACAAATATAAAACTGAGTATTCTCCAAATACATCAACGAGCCATTCAATTACCGGTACAGGTACGGGTCTACTGGATCAGAGTCTCTCAACTTCTTCATATTTGTGATCATGGGAGTTTTCCATGGATTTGCAATCCATCATTCTGGACTTATGAAGAACCATTTCGATACACTTCCTTTGTCATAGGAATTTTTCACCACACTTGTGTTGTACATGAGAGGCTCTACATCAGATTTCCTGAATCCATACAAGGTCTTCTTCTATCTACATGCATGGGTCTCTTTCTGGTATACCTCAAAACCTTGAGGTTGCTCTACGTATGCTTCTTCATCACTTACTTTCTTGAGAAGAACAACCTTTACATCCATATGATGTAAACTCCAACCCATGGATACTGCAAGAGATATAGTGGCTCAGCTAGAGGTGCATCTGGTTACTGGAACAAGCTATCATCATAGTCTTCTCCCTCCTTTTGGGAGAACCCTCTAGTTCTAAAACTCACCTTGTACCTAACAATGTGTCCATTCATAAATTCTTTCATACATTGTTCTTCATCACAGCTTCCTTCCATTCCTTTTGTTTGACTGCTTCTATTGGATTCAAACCATGTTGGTAGGATTATGATTCTCGGTATAATAACTAGTTCAATTGGTTGTTCTGACTATTTTTTCTTTCTTGGATCTTCTTGTTCTTCCTCATGTTTCTTTTCAATGTTGGATTCCATGGAATCTTATATATATTCTATGCCCTTCCTTTCTGAAGGTTCCAACTTCTTATTTTCTTCATAGGAACATAAATGTAGATGGAAAACCAAGGATATTCAGGGCTTCTTTTTGAAGAAGACTTCTTCTAGAGTCAAACTGAATATGTGTTGCTTATCATGGCTAGTACTTCTAATGAAGAATATGGACAGATACTTCATAGTATTCATGGGTTCTTTAATGGATTACATCATTGGGGATTAGCTCCCTCCTAATCATGGCGTCATGCCTAAATGACCAATATGCATACTCTTCTTTTGGAATTCTACAATCATCTCCCTCTATCTGAGAGAATCCATGCTTTTGTATGCATCCTTATTGCTTTCTGCAAAGTGTCACAAGTCTATTCTAGTTTCCTCTTTATTACTGACTGCTTTCGAGTCTGACTCCTTTCTGGTCTCTTCAAGTTTTGATTTTGATTGTGTCTCATCTGGAAGTTGTTACTTATGTAATGGCTTCCATAGGAATTGTCACCAAAGGTTGTCAACATACTTCATCCTTTTCAGATACATTGCTTGACTAGTAGTCATTGTAATGAAAATCCTTACCTTGTTATTCTCCCATAGGTATCTTATCATCTTATATTCTAAGAAATAGATATACATGATATGTACAGGAATTATGTAAACATGGTATGTGCAAGGACTATGTTACAGAAGAATATTATTACCTTGACTAGTAAAAAAAATTTGCTTCATCCTCCTTGATTTTCTTTGAGGGTTCCTTTTCTTTCGAAATTGTTGCTTCATCTGTTTCCTTCCTTTTCTTTAACTTGGGACACTAGTTCCTGTAGTGACCATATTTTTGAAAGTTGAAGCATTATATTTTTGACATATCCTTTTCTTGATTTGGTTTCTTCCTTAAGCCAAACTTCTTCCTATTCCCTAAATTTCTTGAACTTTGTTGTGTATGCTTGATCATCATCTTTCTTTTGGGATTTCTCTTTTGTGTTAATCCTTTATTCTTCTTGTGCACAGCAAGTCCAAATTTCTTCAAATGTAGGATACTCAATTCTTGTTTTCATGCTAGTGGAAAATGCATCCCATGTCTTGGGAAGACCATTAAGTACTATATTTCCTAGTTCCTTTTCTGAAGTGATTTCCTCAATAGCTTGTAGTTCATCTCTTAACTGAGATATTCCTACAAAGTATGATGTTATGATGTCATCCTTATTCAGTTTCATGTCACGAAGCTCATTCTTCAGGCTCATCACTTGTCCAATATTTATAATTGAGAAGAGGTTGGTTAGGGCATCGTACATCTTCTTAGATGAGTCAATATGAGAAATGTAGGGTATCAAATGGTCCTTTATAGAGTCCACTATGATGCTCATAGCATTCATGTCATTGTCTTTGAATTTCTCCATAACTGCAACGTTTAGAGGTTCCTTCTTTTCCCGCTTCAAACTATGGTTCCATGATCTTTCCTTTCACGATATCCAATACTTTTTTTTTAGGCAAGGATGAGGTCAATCCTTATCGTCCATGCTCTAATGTTAGAATCATCTTCTAACTTTTTTTCTGACTTCATAGAGTAAGTCATAACTACTTTGACATGGTCAACCTTTGACTTTGACTTGATCAACCTTTGACTTTGACCAAAAACTCAAACTTGACTCCTTGGCTTATTGAGAGTACCAGAAGGTGCGCTAGGCTAGGGTGCACTAGGTTATCTAGGAATTAGGTTAAGTGCTTCACCTAAGGTGCCTCAACGTGAGGGTTAGGTTTTCATTGTTGCAGCAAAAAATTTGACTGCAACTACAACTGCAATTGAGCAAATCCTCCCAATCTACCTTTCAGTGGTTGGACTATTTGAAGATAGTGTGGGCCCATAACCTGTTACAATAATAGGTGTGCTCGTTTCACCGTAAACAATATAGCAATATTGTCACCCAACCATAGGCACAAAGGCCACCCCTGAGCACCTTAACCTTGACAGATAGAATAATTATGGAAGAAAACCCTAGAACTAATATCCAACCAAGGTGCGTACCTCTCTCCAAAGCTAGCGTACCAAGCAGAGAGTCCAAACCATAACCAAGAATAAATTCCAACCATAACCAAAGACCAAGTCACCACTGCAACAGTTGCAGCTCCCCTCCAGTCATGCGCACCACTTGTCGTTATGCAATTATGAGAGTGAGTGTGTCAAATGAGCTCTAGTGCCCTCTTATTTATAGTCCTCCAAGTGACCTAACTAGGTTGACTTCTACTTCTAGAGGATAATAATTTAATATAAATTATTATTTTGGGATGACTTGTCTTCTAGGGTTATTTCCTAACCTTCTAGGGTTTCTCTTGCTTCTTGGAATATTCTAGACTCATCAAAGGTTACACGTAGAGTTTAATACCTCCTGCAGCTACCGTAATATGAACATATACAACATAAGAAACTCTAAGGAAATGAGATAATATTTAAATTCATGGATCATGAGCATATTTAGATATGCTATCCTCCTATTATTATTTGATCAGTTTTTGAAAGACCATTTGCTATCACTTTCCTATCCGTGTAGATGTGTGAAAAGGTTATATATGAGAAAAATGATATAAGTGATTGTATATCATTATACAAAGGTTGTGATGTAAAATTCCTCAATATTATTGCTTTGCTCATCCATTGAATTATTAGAAGGGAGTCTCCATAGATTTGAATATACAAGACTCCAACCTCAAAACCAATGTTAAAACCACCAACTCACAGTGATTGTTTGTTTCCTCACCAATTCTAGATTTGAATGGCATGTTATAGGTTGAAGATATAAACAATATTCCTCTTGTTCCACGTGTAGGGATTTCTTCTTTTTATATATAATATCTTAAATTTGATTAATATAATTAACCAAAATATTTGGAAAACCCTTTCTTGATCATTCAAATTTAGGCCAGTTTCCCCACATTTTTGTTTCTTGTTTTTGGGGGGATTATTTTAAATTATGTCAATTATCTTAATCATTATTATGTTGCATTTAGATATAGAAGTATTAAATTTATTTATTTGTTGTGTTGAGAGGCATTTTAAATCATTTTAAGTTGATAGAATTGTAGATATCAAATGTTATCATTGCAAAATATAATTGCAATAAGGGTATTTAAAGGTGATGAATCCATTTTTGCATTAAAAACAACAATTTCATCATCCAAACTTCAAATTATGATGATGACAAACTAGAAAAGGTCGAAAACATGGAATGCTTAGCCCTTCCAAATTTAAACCCTGAGGAAAATTTGGTTACCACTATAGCTATAGTCAATCTTCACCAAAGTATAAATGGTCCATACAAACCAAATGCATGTATAGAAACTAAACATATCAGTCAATAAGCATATGAGATTATTGTCATGTAACCAAAGTACAAAATACCAAAGACAAGTTTTGTGATCTCCAACTTAGTGAATGATCTGTAAACTACCATGGATATTCCACAAGAATAGTGCATCACAATAGATCTTGTATTATGCTAAAATATTTTATTATGCAAGTTTTACTCCTTAGATATCAAATTTATTATTACTAGCTTATTGCTCAAATTTATGAAAATAATTGAAATACCAAAATTATTGGTCCATAGAAAACTCCTCTGATACTAATATGATATGTAAATTGGCATGGATATTCAACTAGAACAATTCGTCACAACATATTTTGTATTATGCTGAAATATTTTACTATACATATTTATTTCTTAGATCTCATATTTATTTATTTTTACAAAAATTGGTGGATAAGATATTAATAAAAAAATATTGTGGTCTAAGCACGCTCAAGAGTACAAAAGTTCCCCAAATATGCCCAAATTTGAGAAAAAAATTACATGGTCAGCTCTAGACTAGTCCTATCTATCCAACTTGAAGTATGATCTTCATGAGAAGTAATTACAATGCAAAATTCAATAGTGGCTATTCTGTAGAATATGCCCATAATACATATGTATTTAAAAAACATTAGTTACGCGGTTGAGAGCGGTCTAGAGGGTCTTGTTCTTCCATTTCATTCTCTTGTGCGGGCATGTTCAAATCTAAGGGTGATGGATAAATTGAAGGGGAGGATCCACTGGTGGAGGGAACTACTTCAATTTCCATGGGAGCTATTATATCCTGCAACTGTAGATTTTCTACTTGAAACCGAATGGCGTCGACCTCATCATGTTTTTGCCTCATTGTCGATTGATGTTGACTAAGAAGGTCCAGAATAAAAGAAACATGGGAGTGCAATCCTTGATATTTTTCTTGGATTTGTTGTATTTCCTTCCAGAGATCATCATTAGAGTCCATATGGTCATGCGACTTATTTATTTCACAAGGGGTGAGGGCGAGTGATAATAGGGTGTGTCTGAAACCTAATAGAGAGAGCTAAAACTAATCTGACCTTCCCCATATTAGAATGTTGTTTTTTCCTTAGATGAGTTACTGTGTGTCAGGCACTCAACCACACTGGGTATTCCAACTGACTTGGAGCTGCAATTACCACAAACTAACTGAAGAGGGTTCTTGGGTAGTTCTATACATAGAGCAACAAAGATTTTGATTGTTATTTCCTTTAGAGCCCCCAGTATGAGCCTTACATCAACCTGCCAGACAAATGGTTCATGGACTCTAGTCTCCTACTATCAAGCCTTTTTTCCAATGTCTTGAGGGAGGATCAAAGCCCTCCTGCTAACACTTGAATCCTCCAAAATTCTGCACATTCCTCAATTATCCAGGTAGAAAAAAAACCTTGAATGTCTTGGTGTTGATGAGTTCAAATGTTGCAATTCCCCAAGAAATACATACAATGACAACAATTGCAAGGGAAAATCACGCACTTTCTATACCTTCCACATATGTTCATGATGGCGATCAGGTGGCTTGATTTTCCTAGCCATACAATGAATCATGGATTTGTCTCATCTATTGACTTCCACATGAGCAGAGAAGTTTTTCGGCATAACAGAATTAATGTGCGTAGAATACAAGATCCCACCTTGATCGTGTGCAACTTGTACCTTGAGTTTATCATTTTGATGCTTGTTTAATTTACCATGTGCAATAGGGGAGGCCACCAATGTGAAGACAGCTTGTTTCATTTTTGGGTGTGACACCTGGATTACATGCAATGAATTTGAGATGACTTTCATTAAATTGTGGAATTGGATGATGGGATAGTCTCTCGTTGATCCTCATAGTCCCTTTTGGGAGCGATGTGGCCAGGTTGGCTTGTGAGTCAACTAGACTAATATTTTCCCTCATGACATGGTGGAAGGAGAGCTTAGGGATGTCTTTTATCATATGTATAATGTTTTTTTTTTAATGTTGTATAATTGAGCGTCTCTTGGAAAGGTCCCTTTAAGCATTCTTCTCATAGTGTTCAAGGAGTGCCCAATGATTATTATATGGTGGATATAGTGCTCCTTGACAAGTTGGATTCCTTTGAGAAGAGTGTATTGTTCTTCTTGGTTATTGATGGTAATGCCTAGACTCCATGCAAAGCTTGTTTTTATGGTCCCCCTGGGATCAAGAATGAGCATATTTATTATGAGTAGATTATTGCTCAAATTTATGAAAATAACTAAAATAGAAAATGAAATAACAAGGAAATGAGCACACCCTCCACACAGATGAACATAAGATGTATCATGGGAAATCCAAAATGGAATAAAATCCAGCTAGAAGGTGAGGCATATGCAATGCTCTCTTTTCTTTAGCTATGAAAATGCAAATACAAAGAAAGGGGCACTCACTATGGAGTTGCCTTTTACAATATGGAATAAATGGTTGCTACAAAAATTGTTTCCTCCTTTATTATGCTCTCAAATCCCACTCCTAGATGCTTTTCTCAACTATGGAACAAGTATAATGCTAAAATAATGGAACTTGTTGCTCAATATTTAACATAGTTTCATAGTCGTCTAGGTTTAGGGTTTTGGCATGTCTTGGCCCCTCATTTAGTGTTAGGGTTTTGGACCTTTTAGAATCTTCTTGAAATTTCACACATGACTATCCTCACAGGTGAGTAATGGAGGCTAACATGGCATTCACTCAGTACCATGGTGGTCAACAAGGTAGGTCAACTTGCCAAAGTCATAACTTCTGCATATGAACTCTAAATAAGGTGATTTTCACTTCTTTAGAAATTTCTTTGTGTGTAGCACAACATGGGGTTGAATATTATGCTTATAATGTTTTGACCTAAAAAAAATGTTATTTGATGTGTCAAATGGCTCTTGAATGTTCCATTCCTCAAATCTTCAAATTGTGACCTACCAGTAAAATGGGCCTTACAATCCAATACCTCCAATCTTTCCACCCAGAAAGTATCAAGATGAATAAAAATATATATAATGATCCACACAAGAATAAATGCATTGTGCACTTAAGCCCAAAATTGTATAATCTCTCCAACACCCATGGTATTTCTCACTACACAACTAAAATTAGTATAGGACAATAATGATCTCTCCACAAATAACAATAAGGATAACAATGGCAATGAATAGCAACCCAAAAATGCAATAAAGTTGATGCAACTGGATCGATGTTAAGGTAACAATAATTCAATAAAAACAATGTGAAATGCCAATATGTGTCTAATGGCTATTGAACAAATCGGTTGCATGTATCGTGCTTGGAATCTTCGGCAAGAGTCAGTAACACACGACACAAGAAACTTGCAATTTTTCCAATACCAAATCCTTGAACTTCTTGTTTCTATCAGTGATGAAACACAAATTTCTCATCTTCAGCAAGGACCCGCACTCAAGTGCAACAAATTTATAGGAAAGAACAAACAAAGACCAAATTTCACACCTGCAAAGGCACTAGACACATTTCCAAGAGACTAGTGGAAAAACTCAAAAGCACGGACTGAAAACAAGGGAGAATAACTTCTCTAATCTCATAAACCTACACCATAAAACCCTTTCTTAACTTTGTTGAAGCTCATGTCCTGTAGATTCATAATTGCCCCGCTAGTCCTCCTACCACCAGCATGTGACTCATACCAGGACAACGTCCACCAACAACCCCACCAAATCTATGAATAAGGTCGACAACAGGAAGGGAAGCAGACATTCACGTGAAAATTAGGTCACAAATCTCTAAGTTTTACCAATGGCATGCACTCAACTGAAACTAAAGCAAAGGTTTCAGAGAATCCCCCAATTTATTTCAATTTTGATGGTCATTCACAAGCTAGATAAACAAATTTCGAGAAGAAATTGAGCACCTCGAAGGTCATTTGATGTCATGTCTGCAGTGGTTTGGCCTCGACTATTATACACAAATTTAATAGTAATATTACTATTAAATGAAAAAGAAATTTTAAATTTATTAAAGTATACTAAATATGGTATATATAATAATTTGTGATTTTTTAATTGGGCTTTTAATTGAGCCAACTTCAATTTTTTGAAATCTAACATTACCCATTTGACAACTTCTCCCACATACTAAGTTATATAGAGCCATTAAAAATTCAACCCCACTACCATGCCATGATTTTGATTAAAATCCATTCATTACTCAACAACAACAATACAATGTGGGGTGGCCTGACATTGCTCAACTATCAAATGATTAATTCTAACATGTGTACATCTTCTAACCTGTCACTAAAATAAAACAAGTTGGTTATGTGGAGGAGGGTTAAGTAGTAATAAAGAGGAATAGGATTATGTTAATGGCTTGGTTCCATCATATTGACTTAGCTTCGATATCCAACATAAGCAACTTATCTCTTTGGGGACATGCTTTTCCCTTATCAATATAGCTAGTAAGGTCCTTCTCAACCCTTCTAACGTGAAGTCTACCTAAAATGGATCTAGGGAGATCCTTAATGACACTTATGTTGTGTGGAGTGTTATTTTTGTGTGAGGCCTTTATGTTATACAATGAAACATTACCTAATGTTTTCCCTCAAGTCAATTCTATGGGAAAGTGGTTTGCCTTTAGGGAAAAAGATTTGGTCTGTTTGAAAGAAGAATGGTAATGCATATAATAATAGGAATAGCGTCCTTCCCTACCCTAGGCTAGTAGTGACTTTCTCTAGTAAATAAGTCTTCTTTGTCTTCTATGAAACGTTAGTGTATGCATTCATTGTTTTAGTCATTAATGATTTTTGTACTTTCAATAAGAGATCCAAATGTGGAGTTGAGGGTGCCTTGTTTTCATCCAAAACTTACAGGTAGCATTGTTAGAAGTAATGGACATAAGGACCAAAGAAATACACCAAAAAATATTTCATAGACAAACTCCTCACGCTATTAGATAAATTTTGTAACTATGGAACCGAAACTTTTGGACCACACTTCCAATGGTAATTGATGCAATGAAGTTGCAAACCCCTGCAATATCACAAACATAGAACAAAATTTCTCCACAATTGCTATAAACAAATTCAATTCCAATATTAAATAGACAACCACCACAATTTGCAATCAAGTGAAAACAAGCATAAATACACCACAATAATAAAACATTTAGTAGAAATAAAAACAACAACAAATCTTCACCATTTATTAAATAAATCAGTAAAGTTCTCAGGCCTCCATTACATTCATAGAATGTATGCATATGTCTCTAGAATCCAAATCCATCCACACTACATAAACCAAATCAAAGGAGAGCCAAAGGGTCACTTGCTCATTCACTCACTTCATATTTACGCTTATACTTCTTGGTTTTTGACCATACAACTTCCATAACTATTCAAGTTCCAAATGTAATGCTTCATATTTCAATGGTTGACAAAAATTCACTAAGGACAATAAATATTTCACTCCATTACAATTTTCTTAAATCACAAAATAGAACCAAAACTAAGCAATGTAAGAAAATGTGTAGCATCACTACAATGCTACAGATTCTCATACATTCAACTCCCTTGGTTGGGACATGTGATAATATTGTGAATGAGGTTGTTGACAAATCAACAGCCGCTGCATATTTATATATTGTTTCCTTTACTTCTTCTTTCTCAGCTACAATTTGTACCACTCCTCGTTCTACACCATGCATTCTTAATTCATCTTCTTCCTCTTTGTAATCCTCGCTTCTGCAATCTATACACCTACATTGAACTTTGTCATCTCCATTTCCTGATGCATCTCCACCATCATCACCATCATTTCTTCTAATACCTATTGCAACTCAACCACTTTTGTCAACTTCTACAAGATTTTCCAAAAGGGGATTGCTTCCTCAAACTGCTCTCATCAAATTGTGCTTACTACCTCCCCTTCATCCCACTCTTGCACCATTACCATTGTCTCAATGCACACCACCAATGATTGTTGCTTGATTATCTCCTATTTTTTGTTTTCTTTCATTGCAACAACTCCTCTGTTGCAATCATCTTTAACTTGATTCTTATCTACTTCATCTCCACTCTTTTGGATCAACTCTTTCTACTACAACTACTGCATCTTTTATTTGGTCCACTCCACTTTATTTTCCCTTGTTTCACATTCAACTTTACCTATGAAAAAATCACCACACAAAGCATTATGTGAATCAAACATTTACATCTAATACATATCTTCCACTATTACTTCTGAGGTATCATCATTTCCTTGCAACTCCGTTGTCGCAATACCACTCTCTTATGCAACATTGTCTTTTTCTACAACACCACTCACTACTGCAAAAATATATTTGGTATACACATACACCTTCTTGGGTAGACCACTACTTTATATTGGTTCATGAGTTTGTTTCATAAACTTCTTCACCTCACTCTTTTCAATGCAGTATTCTTGTTAGTTTTTGGGGTTACTCCAAAATTATTTTCACTGAGTGTTAGTCCCTTTTTTATGCTTCAAGGACATATGGATGGCTCAGTTTGGGTGGATGCTTGAACTTGGTGAGAATGCTAGAATAACACCCTTACCTAGGAGGTTCTTATCCTAATTGACATGATGACTAATCCATTGGGTTCACAAAATGGTGGAGTTTGTTGCTCGATTAGGGGAGTTACCTCCCTAGGATGAGAAGTGTTAGGCACTTTGAGGAGGGAACTTGGCCCTATGAGCTTGGGACCGTGTGATATGCACCTTGGAGGTTGGTCACTTGACTTGAGGAAAATTGCATTGAGGAGCATACTTCATGGAGATTGGTTGTTTACCCAAACACATTGTTGAGGAGGAGCATTGGAGCGTAATGACCACATTGTCACACATGAGAGTAGCATTGGGAACATGAGAGGACATGTGTCACGCCCTTAAAGGAGGATCACCTTGCATGAGGAACACTTTGATAGCGAACCATTTTGGGAGAGGGAGCATTATACTAACAGCTTGTTGGAGAGCATACTATCTTGGAGGAGGGGCATTGAGCCCAAGGAAGATCACAATTGGAGGGAATTTCACCTTGGGGATTTATCAATCGCTGGTATGGATTTATTTTCAATGGGTGAGATGCCTATGAGGACCTATGATAGGTGGTTGATTTTTTCCAATGGACACAATGTGTTATGCTTTATTTATGGTTGGCATGGATTCATTTTCAATGATTGTGATGCCTAGAAGGACCCATGATAGGTGGTTGATTTGTTCATCTATATGTCAATTTGTTTTCACTTATGATAGGTGGAGAATCTGCTTCATTTATGGTTGGTATGTGATTTATATTTCAACATGTATGATGCCCAGGAGGAACTGTGGTAGATGGTTGATTTGTTCCAGCATATGCCAATATTTGGAGTGGATTGATGCTTAAGAAAGGCATGCCTAACCATTTGATTATTTGCTAATTTGTGGAGCCCAAGATGGGTCAATTATTTATGTGATAGATTGAATATTATTGGACAATATGTTTTGGTTTGGTTGTGACTCAAGGGTTTACAAGTGTGGCAACTTTTCTCAATTTCAATGATTTCTACAGATGGAGGGAGATTCCAGTGTCATCTCTTGGGGATAGTATTGGTAATACATATTGTACATTTGTGGAGAGATAGATCATGGATGTGATAGATAGTGTGATGCTAACCTATTGGTGATCTTATGCATTTGTACTTTGTACTTGATCTTGGAGAGTGGATCTTTCATGTTGTATTCTTCGTGTGTGTACTATTGTCATGGAGTGTTTGGAATTGAAGAAGGGTGTGGAATACCTAACTTGGAGATACATTCAAAACCTAAGATGTTGGAATCAATAATTGATTCCAAACTTTTCATTGATGGGAGTAGTGATGATTACCAATGATAGGGTTATTTGATTCTCTCAGGTGGAGGGAGTTGACTTTTATGATACTCTTGCTTCAGGATTTTCTTAGTAAAAGGGAGGTGACCTTGTTGAGTTTGTTGCTTCAATTTCCAAAGGTTTTGAGGTGAATGAGAGGGATTCTCGTGTTTTCAATTTGATGATGACCCTTTATGGGTTGTTGTTACTCTTACCACAAGCTTGTATTTTAGGATCATTGAGTTGAGATGTATGTAGATTTTATATTTTTATTTTGATAGATCCGATCCAATTGTATTGGTCTTATTGGTTATGTGATTATCATGATGAACCCTTGATGTGGTTCCAAAACATTTTTCCTATGATGATGACTTCCAGGATGCTAGAGTTTTGATAGGTTATTGTTGATGTCTTCCTTGTTCTGGAGTGATTTTAGAGTTCAATAAGGAGTGGTGGCCCAGGTTATGTTCCTTTAGTTTTGTATATGGTCATTTTTATTTTGGAGCCCCTAGCAGAGGGGGGGAGTGAGATTAGCTTAGTTTGGTGGTGTAAACCAAGTGGATTTTTTGTATTCTCTTTACACGCTCTCCATCTAGAGGCCAAGTTACATATTTCTTAGTTGATTGATTTGAGAGAGACACACCTTTGTGAGAAGTGATTACTTGGATATAGGTGTGTGGACTTGTACTTGTGGTTATGACTCTTGTAGAGAAGGTATGATGTTGAAAAATCAAATGGATTTTATTGGTGTTATCAGAAAACACTTTTCTCGTAAAGAGGGAGTGTTATCTTTTGAGATTACTCCAAAAGTGTTTTCACCCAACGCTAGTCCCTTGGAGATGCTTCATGGACATATGGATGGCTTAGTTTGGGTGGATACTTTATATTGGTCAAAGTGTTAGCATAGATCCCTTACCTAGATGGTGCAATCTCCAACACTTGGGTTGAGGAGCATAATTCATGGATATTAGTTGTGGACTAGGATACATATGTTAAGGAGGAGAAATGGAGCTTAGTGGCCACATTGGCACATATTAGACTAGGATTTGTCTCATGAGAGAAAATGTGGCATAGAGTTAGAGGAGGAGAACCTTACATAATGACACTTGGATAGTAAACCACCATGGGAGAGGGATCTTTGGACTAACATCTTGTTGGTAAGTGCATCATCTTGGAGGAGGGGCATAATACCAAGGAGGATCATTCTTGGAGGTAATTTCACCTTAGGGGTTTGACATATGTACATCCTTGTATTTTAGAGCACTAAATGTGAGGTTTCCTTGTTTGTTACTTGTATGGAGTTATGTCATTGTTTTATGTTATCTTTGTTTTATGTTAGCCTCCTTCACCTACTCTATATATAAAGGGAGGGATAGAGTTATTGTATTCTTTATCATCTTTGTGCTCTATTCTTTGTATTTTATTGGAGAAGTCTTGTAGGGATCAAGACACTAGAGTTCATGAGGAAACTATTGGTGCTAGATGCTACGGTCCATGAGAAAACCCTAAGAGAAGACAAGGAGAGAGAAAGATGTCTTCAATGTTCATGGAGAGATTTCTCTTTTGTGATGCTAGGGTTTTTTCTATGCATTTTGACCCTATAGAACAGAAAAACATTTAAGTTGATGGTGGTTCTTATGGTTCTTGTAGTAGCACTAGGGATTCTATCCTAGTAGTAGACATGGAGATATGAGCTAACTCCTTGCATAATTTTTGAACCTTGTTCTAATGATATTTGAGACTAGGGAAAGATCATGGAGAGATTAGCTTTATGAGTGTTGAGCTTGGTGTGATGACTTACTTGGAAGAAGACTTGGTTGTTGTCTCCTTGATGTTCCATGGAGTTCTTGATGCAACAGTTGAAGGCCTAGGGTTTAAGGAAGATTTAGATGATAGCACTAGATTTGTATTGACATGGACTTGTGTGATGCAACATGGCTAGGTTTTGTAAACCCTAATTAGGAAAGACAATAATGCTAGTGTGGAGATCTTGTGTGATACAAAAAAAATTGTATGTGTCAGGGAGTACTTCTCAATGTTGATTCTTGCATGATGATGACCTATGGTGGAGTGACCAACTTTGGTTGGGAGTGATTCCTAGCTAAGATGAGTTGTTGGATAGGGTTTTAATATGGTTTCCCTAACTGAGGTTTGGGGAGTTTGACTTCTACCAACTTTTTCATAAAGTTGTGGTATGTACTTGTACTTCATCTTTTATATTTTTATGAAGTTTTATGCTATCCAAATATTGTGCACTTGCATATTTAATTTTTTATTTATGTTGTTTTCTTAATTAGGTAATGGTAAATTCCATAACTTCTTCTTCATGTTGATTTGACATAACATAGGGTTGAAATTATTAAGAGATTTAACAAATATATTGAAAATAAGAGGACAAATTTACTATTGTAAAATATGTTCTAATAAAGGTATTTCATATTTTTTATGTGCATGAAAAAGTGTATGGTAAGTGCTATAACTTGTTGACATTGAAGTACACTTGTTTGGCATATTTTCTCTTGAGATTCCTAATGATTTGGGATAAAGTGAAGTGAAGTATGTGTTTTTGTTCGGTGTTGTAATTAAATATTTTAGCTCATCCCTAAGGCTAAAATATCTCAAGGATTAGATCCATGAAACATCTATTGAGAGGTGTAATATTTGAAGTTTCATCAATTGCTCAATTCTCAAAATGTATACACTTCTATTACAAATCCTTCCTTTACACTCTTTTTTGGCATGTTTTCCACAACATGCACTTCACGCACTTTCCTCATCAATTTCCTCAACAACATGCATCCCACTTTCACAATCACACCCTCTACAATGACATTCAAGAGAAATTATTTTTCTTTCTCATCTTGTTGCATGTTCTTATGCTTTCTCTTCATCTTCAGCTTCTCAATTCTCAAGGTTGAAATGTAATCCTCTTATGATGACTGCATCTACTCCACAATTATCTTTCTCTGTATTAAAATATTTAGGCCATCCACAAACTCCATGATCTTTTCCTCATTGTCTCATATGAAACCAACTCTCATGGCCACATTGCAAAATTATTCAAAATATTATTTTATACATCTAATATTTTTCTTCAATTTCTCTAATTTTCTCTTTGTTTTCAATGTATAATCAAAATTTACAAACTTACCTCTCAATTTGATGACCATCTTCTCCCCGTGCTATATCTTAGCTTCGCCTCTCCATCTTTTTTCCATTTTCACCCACTCCCACCATGAACATGCATAGCTTCTCAATCTTCTAGACACAATCTTAACTTTTGGGGGGTCTTCAACTCCATGGCAATGAAAATATTTCTACATTCATTCTATCCACTCCATCAACCTTTCTAGATTTTCATTTCTAGAAAATTTCGGCATCTCCATCTCCATTTGATGCTTCTCGGCACGTTTACATTTTCGGCATCACTCCCATATTCACTATATGTGCCTTTTGACAATATTCACCATTGAGCCAATTCTATGGCTTCCATCCTCTTCATCATATTATGCATCATTGCTATAATTTATTTTCTTCTAGTCATTATTTCTTCTTCAATACCTCATTCTCCAGGACCTCTACCCAACACTCTTTAACATTGGAGTTGTATCTCCTCTTATAATTCCTACCCAATCCTACCATTAGATATGTGCTTCACTCACTAATTTAGATAACTCTACCCAACATCACACCCTTGTTGAAGTCATGTATACTTCTCCTCTTTCATTGTAATTATTGTCTCACAGAATTGCCCCTCTTCTCATGGTAACAGTTCTACCCAGCTCTCCTTTTTTCACTAGAATTGCCCCAATGCCTTAGCATTCTATTTGCTTTGATACCACTTGATGTAGTGAGGCCACAACCTCTTGCAATATCACACATCAAAATTTCTCCACAATTGTTATAAACAAATTCAATTCCAATATTAAATAGACAACCACCATAATTTGCAATTTAGTTGAAAAAAAACATAAATATACCACAATAATAAATATGCACAATTTATTAAATAAATTGGCCAAGTTATCATACCTTTGTTACATTCACAAAGCCTATGCACAATACCTAAAATTCACAACCACAACCATCTGCACTACAAAAACCAAGTCAAAGGAAAGCCAAAAACCCTTTGCACATTCACAAACTTCATATTTCTACATGTGCTTCTCTATTTTTAATCTTACAACTACCCTAATTGTTCAAATTTCAAATACAATATTTCATATTCCAATGGTTGACAAAACTTCACTAAAAATAATAAATCTTTCACTACATTACAATTTCTTTTATATCACAAAACAAAACCAAAATTAAGTAAATATAAAATAACCACAATCCTGAAACCAAAATACTCATGCATCAACAATATTCTATCATTATAATATGTTGGATTTCACATTAAATTAAATATTCAATTCTTACAATACATAATCAATAGAAAACAGTCATCCATATGCCATGCTCTATTTAGGATATTGATGTTTTATTTGCTTAGAGGCTATGGTCTATGCATTAAGATGTGATTTCACAACCATCTTCTTATGTTATTCATTGTTTTCCTTGTAATTATTTATATACACTTTGCCCCATGGAGTATAGTGAGTTAGATAAATATCACTATGTCCTCTAAATGCACTAACGCTACCAAAACTCCTCTCAAATTAATAATATTAAGTAATTTGAGGTTATAATTTAATATTTGTATACACTTTGTCACATGGAATAAATAGTGACTAGATAAATATTACTATGTCCTCTAAATGCACAAACTCTACCAAAACTCCTCTCAAATTAATAATATTAAGTATAACCACCATAGAAAGTAACACAAAGATTTGCATGTTTCTTTAATGTGTTGTTTTTCCATAGATTTTTCATTTAATATCAATCTTTTCACATAAAGTTATTTCAATAAAAATATAATATTTTAAAAGGGGAGTTTGACTAATTCAATATACTATGTCCTCTAAATGGACTAACTCTACCAAAACTCCTCTCAAATTAGATAACATTAAGCATAACCACCTTGGAGAATAGCGGAAGGATTTACATATTTACATGCTTTTTTAATGTATTGTTTTTCGATAACTTTTTCATTTAATATCAATCTTTTTCATAAAGAGTATTCAAAAAAAAATACTTATACTTTTTAAGAGTCATAAGAAAATGTTAAAGATATTTCATAATCAAAATTATAATTAAGAAAAAATATTTTAAATTTATAAAATAGAGAAATATGCATATGATTAATTTAACCTTTTTATTTTCTTGTAATGTATTTGGCAGATTTCGACAATACGGACTCTGGGAGAGATATGCAGAAATATACCCTAACAATGATTTGGTTTATACCATAGGAGTTAGTGATTATACAAAAGATTGGTTTTTTGCACATGTGACCAGGTTCTCTCTTTCTCTCAATTATTACGTTATCTTATTACGTTATTGTTATAACATGTCAACACTACACATTTAATACCTAATGTCAAACACTACATTTCCTCTTAACTTTGTTCGTTGTAATTTCAACATCGATTTGTTTTTTGTGATGTTATTATCAATACACATTTCATCTTAACATAAGATGATAATAATATTCGCAGTTTCATCATAGATATTATGATAAACATTTTTACATAAGAAAGACTATATATGATTAAGCTTAATTAAACTTGTAGGTTAAAAAAATCATCATGTTAATTAAAAATTACAATATTATAAGAGAGTTTTTTATTGGAAGAAAAAAATTGTAATTTCTATTAAAGTGAGTATGGAAATTACATTTATTAGGTGCTACAATTCTTTGGAATAAAAAAATGGGTCTAGTAAATACTAGATCTTTTTATTCAAAATTTATTTTTTTATAAAAGTTTAAAATGAGTCTAGTAAATACTAGGTCTTTTTATCCAAAATTTATTTTTTTATAAAAGTTTTTATATGTTATTAATTAGTGTCATTAATATTCATTTACAGCATCAAGTTTTTACATCATGAAAAAATAAAACATAAACAAAAAAAATCTATTACATCAATGTCATGATAGTTCCTTCTAACTGAAAATTTGATACAACTTCATCTTTAGAGAAATATAGGAACAACAAGCATGATAATCATATTAGTAATTGATCATAAAAGAAACAAAGATTTCATCCGTGATTTCTTCCATAGTCATAGACCCATGTACTATCTATTGACCCTCTTTTGATAATGTGTCAGCTTCCTCAATCAATTCCCCAAATATATGAGTAAAATAAATTATTTCAAAAGATGTTGATATAACCTATAATCGATCCCCAATAAGGTTGAGTAGGATGCTATGTAATTGGGCACTTCCCTTCATCCAATTAATGACAAGGGAGGAGTCACCAAAAATATAAATATGATTAGTCTCCTTTCTAATGCACACTTAAGCAATATTTGATCATGGCCATAAGCTCTGCATGGTTATTGGAACCTACCCCAAGACTTGCTTTAAATCTGACATAATGAGTATTAGAAAGAAACATAATTCCTCCAGCATTGCTAAACTCTAGAGGAATCTGCCTACTCCATCAAAATTCCCCAATCTTGAGTCTTGTCTACTATTAGCTCTCCAAAAAGATGAGGAACATTTTTCATTATAGGCACTATAATATTTGAAACCATAGATATGAAAAAACTTGAAAATTGGGAATGAATTTGTCCTTAAAGATTTGAGAGTTCCTAGCTAGCCAAATTCCCCAAATGATGATGAGGCATGGAAAAGCTCTAAATTCTTTCTACTCTCTTTTGTTATACCATTACCCCAAACTTTCCTCCATTGTATCCTCATTCCATACATTTGATATACCTATGATCTACTTTGACTCCTTCCAGATTTGTTGAGCATAAGGACATTTAGTAAGAAAGTGTGTTATAGTTTCTTTCTACATTCTACACAACATACAAATCCCTAGACATTGTTTATTTCTTCTCTACATGACGTCCCATGTCAATTCCCTATTTCTCAATGCCAACCATAAAAAGGTTCAAGTCTTTTTGGGAGCTTTTAACTTCCAATATTTGCCTCCACCATCGAGTTGGCTCTTGAGGATTTGAATCAAACATAGTTTTGTATCAAAGATGAGTTATGTATTCACCCCTAATCGTGTCATTTTCCCATTCAAGATAATTTTCTTCATCCCTCAACCTAATATGACCTCTTTTTGTACTTATAATCATTCCATAAAACTCTCTGTTATCCTTGAAAACCATATGACTAAGCATTCTTCCACCCTTGTTTCTAGATGCCTATAGAGAAAGGGTCCCCCGCTTGACTAAGAGTATAAATACCTCTATCTTGAAGGGCTTCAATCTTTTCCTCTAACAATATTATCCTTTCTCCACGGCCCAAAAAAGAGTCAGCTCCAACTCTAACTTACTCTTTGTTTCCTACTTTCGAAGCAGGAAAAATTTTAGTGGCTAAATTTTGCCCATGGGCTAATTTTTCGTGTTTTTTTTCCAAAAAAATATTCACCAATTTCCATATTCTCTAAAAATGATTCTCCCAAATTCTATAGGATAAAATTATTTTACTCTAAAAATCGCCAAAATTTTCTAGGAACTATATAAAATCCTTAGAAATTTGAATATTTTTCCAAAAATATTGCCAAATGTTTTATAGTTGTCAATTCTAAGAATTAGAAAGATGTTCCAAGGTTTATAAACTTAAAGATAAAGTATGGGTCCTTAAAATTTTCCCGATTTCCAAGGAAGATGCTTCCCAA
>ML797122.1:318701-354956 GCA_009831015.1 Picea engelmannii
TTTTAATTGAGCCAACTTCAATTTTTTGAAATCTAACATTACCCATTTGACAACTTCTCCCACATACTAAGTTATATAGAGCCATTAAAAATTCAACCCCACTACCATGCCATGATTTTGATTAAAATCCATTCATTACTCAACAACAACAATACAATGTGGGGTGGCCTGACATTGCTCAACTATCAAATGATTAATTCTAACATGTGTACATCTTCTAACCTGTCACTAAAATAAAACAAGTTGGTTATGTGGAGGAGGGTTAAGTAGTAATAAAGAGGAATAGGATTATGTTAATGGCTTGGTTCCATCATATTGACTTAGCTTCGATATCCAACATAAGCAACTTATCTCTTTGGGGACATGCTTTTCCCTTATCAATATAGCTAGTAAGGTCCTTCTCAACCCTTCTAACGTGAAGTCTACCTAAAATGGATCTAGGGAGATCCTTAATGACACTTATGTTGTGTGGAGTGTTATTTTTGTGTGAGGCCTTTATGTTATACAATGAAACATTACCTAATGTTTTCCCTCAAGTCAATTCTATGGGAAAGTGGTTTGCCTTTAGGGAAAAAGATTTGGTCTGTTTGAAAGAAGAATGGTAATGCATATAATAATAGGAATAGCGTCCTTCCCTACCCTAGGCTAGTAGTGACTTTCTCTAGTAAATAAGTCTTCTTTGTCTTCTATGAAACGTTAGTGTATGCATTCATTGTTTTAGTCATTAATGATTTTTGTACTTTCAATAAGAGATCCAAATGTGGAGTTGAGGGTGCCTTGTTTTCATCCAAAACTTACAGGTAGCATTGTTAGAAGTAATGGACATAAGGACCAAAGAAATACACCAAAAAATATTTCATAGACAAACTCCTCACGCTATTAGATAAATTTTGTAACTATGGAACCGAAACTTTTGGACCACACTTCCAATGGTAATTGATGCAATGAAGTTGCAAACCCCTGCAATATCACAAACATAGAACAAAATTTCTCCACAATTGCTATAAACAAATTCAATTCCAATATTAAATAGACAACCACCACAATTTGCAATCAAGTGAAAACAAGCATAAATACACCACAATAATAAAACATTTAGTAGAAATAAAAACAACAACAAATCTTCACCATTTATTAAATAAATCAGTAAAGTTCTCAGGCCTCCATTACATTCATAGAATGTATGCATATGTCTCTAGAATCCAAATCCATCCACACTACATAAACCAAATCAAAGGAGAGCCAAAGGGTCACTTGCTCATTCACTCACTTCATATTTACGCTTATACTTCTTGGTTTTTGACCATACAACTTCCATAACTATTCAAGTTCCAAATGTAATGCTTCATATTTCAATGGTTGACAAAAATTCACTAAGGACAATAAATATTTCACTCCATTACAATTTTCTTAAATCACAAAATAGAACCAAAACTAAGCAATGTAAGAAAATGTGTAGCATCACTACAATGCTACAGATTCTCATACATTCAACTCCCTTGGTTGGGACATGTGATAATATTGTGAATGAGGTTGTTGACAAATCAACAGCCGCTGCATATTTATATATTGTTTCCTTTACTTCTTCTTTCTCAGCTACAATTTGTACCACTCCTCGTTCTACACCATGCATTCTTAATTCATCTTCTTCCTCTTTGTAATCCTCGCTTCTGCAATCTATACACCTACATTGAACTTTGTCATCTCCATTTCCTGATGCATCTCCACCATCATCACCATCATTTCTTCTAATACCTATTGCAACTCAACCACTTTTGTCAACTTCTACAAGATTTTCCAAAAGGGGATTGCTTCCTCAAACTGCTCTCATCAAATTGTGCTTACTACCTCCCCTTCATCCCACTCTTGCACCATTACCATTGTCTCAATGCACACCACCAATGATTGTTGCTTGATTATCTCCTATTTTTTGTTTTCTTTCATTGCAACAACTCCTCTGTTGCAATCATCTTTAACTTGATTCTTATCTACTTCATCTCCACTCTTTTGGATCAACTCTTTCTACTACAACTACTGCATCTTTTATTTGGTCCACTCCACTTTATTTTCCCTTGTTTCACATTCAACTTTACCTATGAAAAAATCACCACACAAAGCATTATGTGAATCAAACATTTACATCTAATACATATCTTCCACTATTACTTCTGAGGTATCATCATTTCCTTGCAACTCCGTTGTCGCAATACCACTCTCTTATGCAACATTGTCTTTTTCTACAACACCACTCACTACTGCAAAAATATATTTGGTATACACATACACCTTCTTGGGTAGACCACTACTTTATATTGGTTCATGAGTTTGTTTCATAAACTTCTTCACCTCACTCTTTTCAATGCAGTATTCTTGTTAGTTTTTGGGGTTACTCCAAAATTATTTTCACTGAGTGTTAGTCCCTTTTTTATGCTTCAAGGACATATGGATGGCTCAGTTTGGGTGGATGCTTGAACTTGGTGAGAATGCTAGAATAACACCCTTACCTAGGAGGTTCTTATCCTAATTGACATGATGACTAATCCATTGGGTTCACAAAATGGTGGAGTTTGTTGCTCGATTAGGGGAGTTACCTCCCTAGGATGAGAAGTGTTAGGCACTTTGAGGAGGGAACTTGGCCCTATGAGCTTGGGACCGTGTGATATGCACCTTGGAGGTTGGTCACTTGACTTGAGGAAAATTGCATTGAGGAGCATACTTCATGGAGATTGGTTGTTTACCCAAACACATTGTTGAGGAGGAGCATTGGAGCGTAATGACCACATTGTCACACATGAGAGTAGCATTGGGAACATGAGAGGACATGTGTCACGCCCTTAAAGGAGGATCACCTTGCATGAGGAACACTTTGATAGCGAACCATTTTGGGAGAGGGAGCATTATACTAACAGCTTGTTGGAGAGCATACTATCTTGGAGGAGGGGCATTGAGCCCAAGGAAGATCACAATTGGAGGGAATTTCACCTTGGGGATTTATCAATCGCTGGTATGGATTTATTTTCAATGGGTGAGATGCCTATGAGGACCTATGATAGGTGGTTGATTTTTTCCAATGGACACAATGTGTTATGCTTTATTTATGGTTGGCATGGATTCATTTTCAATGATTGTGATGCCTAGAAGGACCCATGATAGGTGGTTGATTTGTTCATCTATATGTCAATTTGTTTTCACTTATGATAGGTGGAGAATCTGCTTCATTTATGGTTGGTATGTGATTTATATTTCAACATGTATGATGCCCAGGAGGAACTGTGGTAGATGGTTGATTTGTTCCAGCATATGCCAATATTTGGAGTGGATTGATGCTTAAGAAAGGCATGCCTAACCATTTGATTATTTGCTAATTTGTGGAGCCCAAGATGGGTCAATTATTTATGTGATAGATTGAATATTATTGGACAATATGTTTTGGTTTGGTTGTGACTCAAGGGTTTACAAGTGTGGCAACTTTTCTCAATTTCAATGATTTCTACAGATGGAGGGAGATTCCAGTGTCATCTCTTGGGGATAGTATTGGTAATACATATTGTACATTTGTGGAGAGATAGATCATGGATGTGATAGATAGTGTGATGCTAACCTATTGGTGATCTTATGCATTTGTACTTTGTACTTGATCTTGGAGAGTGGATCTTTCATGTTGTATTCTTCGTGTGTGTACTATTGTCATGGAGTGTTTGGAATTGAAGAAGGGTGTGGAATACCTAACTTGGAGATACATTCAAAACCTAAGATGTTGGAATCAATAATTGATTCCAAACTTTTCATTGATGGGAGTAGTGATGATTACCAATGATAGGGTTATTTGATTCTCTCAGGTGGAGGGAGTTGACTTTTATGATACTCTTGCTTCAGGATTTTCTTAGTAAAAGGGAGGTGACCTTGTTGAGTTTGTTGCTTCAATTTCCAAAGGTTTTGAGGTGAATGAGAGGGATTCTCGTGTTTTCAATTTGATGATGACCCTTTATGGGTTGTTGTTACTCTTACCACAAGCTTGTATTTTAGGATCATTGAGTTGAGATGTATGTAGATTTTATATTTTTATTTTGATAGATCCGATCCAATTGTATTGGTCTTATTGGTTATGTGATTATCATGATGAACCCTTGATGTGGTTCCAAAACATTTTTCCTATGATGATGACTTCCAGGATGCTAGAGTTTTGATAGGTTATTGTTGATGTCTTCCTTGTTCTGGAGTGATTTTAGAGTTCAATAAGGAGTGGTGGCCCAGGTTATGTTCCTTTAGTTTTGTATATGGTCATTTTTATTTTGGAGCCCCTAGCAGAGGGGGGGAGTGAGATTAGCTTAGTTTGGTGGTGTAAACCAAGTGGATTTTTTGTATTCTCTTTACACGCTCTCCATCTAGAGGCCAAGTTACATATTTCTTAGTTGATTGATTTGAGAGAGACACACCTTTGTGAGAAGTGATTACTTGGATATAGGTGTGTGGACTTGTACTTGTGGTTATGACTCTTGTAGAGAAGGTATGATGTTGAAAAATCAAATGGATTTTATTGGTGTTATCAGAAAACACTTTTCTCGTAAAGAGGGAGTGTTATCTTTTGAGATTACTCCAAAAGTGTTTTCACCCAACGCTAGTCCCTTGGAGATGCTTCATGGACATATGGATGGCTTAGTTTGGGTGGATACTTTATATTGGTCAAAGTGTTAGCATAGATCCCTTACCTAGATGGTGCAATCTCCAACACTTGGGTTGAGGAGCATAATTCATGGATATTAGTTGTGGACTAGGATACATATGTTAAGGAGGAGAAATGGAGCTTAGTGGCCACATTGGCACATATTAGACTAGGATTTGTCTCATGAGAGAAAATGTGGCATAGAGTTAGAGGAGGAGAACCTTACATAATGACACTTGGATAGTAAACCACCATGGGAGAGGGATCTTTGGACTAACATCTTGTTGGTAAGTGCATCATCTTGGAGGAGGGGCATAATACCAAGGAGGATCATTCTTGGAGGTAATTTCACCTTAGGGGTTTGACATATGTACATCCTTGTATTTTAGAGCACTAAATGTGAGGTTTCCTTGTTTGTTACTTGTATGGAGTTATGTCATTGTTTTATGTTATCTTTGTTTTATGTTAGCCTCCTTCACCTACTCTATATATAAAGGGAGGGATAGAGTTATTGTATTCTTTATCATCTTTGTGCTCTATTCTTTGTATTTTATTGGAGAAGTCTTGTAGGGATCAAGACACTAGAGTTCATGAGGAAACTATTGGTGCTAGATGCTACGGTCCATGAGAAAACCCTAAGAGAAGACAAGGAGAGAGAAAGATGTCTTCAATGTTCATGGAGAGATTTCTCTTTTGTGATGCTAGGGTTTTTTCTATGCATTTTGACCCTATAGAACAGAAAAACATTTAAGTTGATGGTGGTTCTTATGGTTCTTGTAGTAGCACTAGGGATTCTATCCTAGTAGTAGACATGGAGATATGAGCTAACTCCTTGCATAATTTTTGAACCTTGTTCTAATGATATTTGAGACTAGGGAAAGATCATGGAGAGATTAGCTTTATGAGTGTTGAGCTTGGTGTGATGACTTACTTGGAAGAAGACTTGGTTGTTGTCTCCTTGATGTTCCATGGAGTTCTTGATGCAACAGTTGAAGGCCTAGGGTTTAAGGAAGATTTAGATGATAGCACTAGATTTGTATTGACATGGACTTGTGTGATGCAACATGGCTAGGTTTTGTAAACCCTAATTAGGAAAGACAATAATGCTAGTGTGGAGATCTTGTGTGATACAAAAAAAATTGTATGTGTCAGGGAGTACTTCTCAATGTTGATTCTTGCATGATGATGACCTATGGTGGAGTGACCAACTTTGGTTGGGAGTGATTCCTAGCTAAGATGAGTTGTTGGATAGGGTTTTAATATGGTTTCCCTAACTGAGGTTTGGGGAGTTTGACTTCTACCAACTTTTTCATAAAGTTGTGGTATGTACTTGTACTTCATCTTTTATATTTTTATGAAGTTTTATGCTATCCAAATATTGTGCACTTGCATATTTAATTTTTTATTTATGTTGTTTTCTTAATTAGGTAATGGTAAATTCCATAACTTCTTCTTCATGTTGATTTGACATAACATAGGGTTGAAATTATTAAGAGATTTAACAAATATATTGAAAATAAGAGGACAAATTTACTATTGTAAAATATGTTCTAATAAAGGTATTTCATATTTTTTATGTGCATGAAAAAGTGTATGGTAAGTGCTATAACTTGTTGACATTGAAGTACACTTGTTTGGCATATTTTCTCTTGAGATTCCTAATGATTTGGGATAAAGTGAAGTGAAGTATGTGTTTTTGTTCGGTGTTGTAATTAAATATTTTAGCTCATCCCTAAGGCTAAAATATCTCAAGGATTAGATCCATGAAACATCTATTGAGAGGTGTAATATTTGAAGTTTCATCAATTGCTCAATTCTCAAAATGTATACACTTCTATTACAAATCCTTCCTTTACACTCTTTTTTGGCATGTTTTCCACAACATGCACTTCACGCACTTTCCTCATCAATTTCCTCAACAACATGCATCCCACTTTCACAATCACACCCTCTACAATGACATTCAAGAGAAATTATTTTTCTTTCTCATCTTGTTGCATGTTCTTATGCTTTCTCTTCATCTTCAGCTTCTCAATTCTCAAGGTTGAAATGTAATCCTCTTATGATGACTGCATCTACTCCACAATTATCTTTCTCTGTATTAAAATATTTAGGCCATCCACAAACTCCATGATCTTTTCCTCATTGTCTCATATGAAACCAACTCTCATGGCCACATTGCAAAATTATTCAAAATATTATTTTATACATCTAATATTTTTCTTCAATTTCTCTAATTTTCTCTTTGTTTTCAATGTATAATCAAAATTTACAAACTTACCTCTCAATTTGATGACCATCTTCTCCCCGTGCTATATCTTAGCTTCGCCTCTCCATCTTTTTTCCATTTTCACCCACTCCCACCATGAACATGCATAGCTTCTCAATCTTCTAGACACAATCTTAACTTTTGGGGGGTCTTCAACTCCATGGCAATGAAAATATTTCTACATTCATTCTATCCACTCCATCAACCTTTCTAGATTTTCATTTCTAGAAAATTTCGGCATCTCCATCTCCATTTGATGCTTCTCGGCACGTTTACATTTTCGGCATCACTCCCATATTCACTATATGTGCCTTTTGACAATATTCACCATTGAGCCAATTCTATGGCTTCCATCCTCTTCATCATATTATGCATCATTGCTATAATTTATTTTCTTCTAGTCATTATTTCTTCTTCAATACCTCATTCTCCAGGACCTCTACCCAACACTCTTTAACATTGGAGTTGTATCTCCTCTTATAATTCCTACCCAATCCTACCATTAGATATGTGCTTCACTCACTAATTTAGATAACTCTACCCAACATCACACCCTTGTTGAAGTCATGTATACTTCTCCTCTTTCATTGTAATTATTGTCTCACAGAATTGCCCCTCTTCTCATGGTAACAGTTCTACCCAGCTCTCCTTTTTTCACTAGAATTGCCCCAATGCCTTAGCATTCTATTTGCTTTGATACCACTTGATGTAGTGAGGCCACAACCTCTTGCAATATCACACATCAAAATTTCTCCACAATTGTTATAAACAAATTCAATTCCAATATTAAATAGACAACCACCATAATTTGCAATTTAGTTGAAAAAAAACATAAATATACCACAATAATAAATATGCACAATTTATTAAATAAATTGGCCAAGTTATCATACCTTTGTTACATTCACAAAGCCTATGCACAATACCTAAAATTCACAACCACAACCATCTGCACTACAAAAACCAAGTCAAAGGAAAGCCAAAAACCCTTTGCACATTCACAAACTTCATATTTCTACATGTGCTTCTCTATTTTTAATCTTACAACTACCCTAATTGTTCAAATTTCAAATACAATATTTCATATTCCAATGGTTGACAAAACTTCACTAAAAATAATAAATCTTTCACTACATTACAATTTCTTTTATATCACAAAACAAAACCAAAATTAAGTAAATATAAAATAACCACAATCCTGAAACCAAAATACTCATGCATCAACAATATTCTATCATTATAATATGTTGGATTTCACATTAAATTAAATATTCAATTCTTACAATACATAATCAATAGAAAACAGTCATCCATATGCCATGCTCTATTTAGGATATTGATGTTTTATTTGCTTAGAGGCTATGGTCTATGCATTAAGATGTGATTTCACAACCATCTTCTTATGTTATTCATTGTTTTCCTTGTAATTATTTATATACACTTTGCCCCATGGAGTATAGTGAGTTAGATAAATATCACTATGTCCTCTAAATGCACTAACGCTACCAAAACTCCTCTCAAATTAATAATATTAAGTAATTTGAGGTTATAATTTAATATTTGTATACACTTTGTCACATGGAATAAATAGTGACTAGATAAATATTACTATGTCCTCTAAATGCACAAACTCTACCAAAACTCCTCTCAAATTAATAATATTAAGTATAACCACCATAGAAAGTAACACAAAGATTTGCATGTTTCTTTAATGTGTTGTTTTTCCATAGATTTTTCATTTAATATCAATCTTTTCACATAAAGTTATTTCAATAAAAATATAATATTTTAAAAGGGGAGTTTGACTAATTCAATATACTATGTCCTCTAAATGGACTAACTCTACCAAAACTCCTCTCAAATTAGATAACATTAAGCATAACCACCTTGGAGAATAGCGGAAGGATTTACATATTTACATGCTTTTTTAATGTATTGTTTTTCGATAACTTTTTCATTTAATATCAATCTTTTTCATAAAGAGTATTCAAAAAAAAATACTTATACTTTTTAAGAGTCATAAGAAAATGTTAAAGATATTTCATAATCAAAATTATAATTAAGAAAAAATATTTTAAATTTATAAAATAGAGAAATATGCATATGATTAATTTAACCTTTTTATTTTCTTGTAATGTATTTGGCAGATTTCGACAATACGGACTCTGGGAGAGATATGCAGAAATATACCCTAACAATGATTTGGTTTATACCATAGGAGTTAGTGATTATACAAAAGATTGGTTTTTTGCACATGTGACCAGGTTCTCTCTTTCTCTCAATTATTACGTTATCTTATTACGTTATTGTTATAACATGTCAACACTACACATTTAATACCTAATGTCAAACACTACATTTCCTCTTAACTTTGTTCGTTGTAATTTCAACATCGATTTGTTTTTTGTGATGTTATTATCAATACACATTTCATCTTAACATAAGATGATAATAATATTCGCAGTTTCATCATAGATATTATGATAAACATTTTTACATAAGAAAGACTATATATGATTAAGCTTAATTAAACTTGTAGGTTAAAAAAATCATCATGTTAATTAAAAATTACAATATTATAAGAGAGTTTTTTATTGGAAGAAAAAAATTGTAATTTCTATTAAAGTGAGTATGGAAATTACATTTATTAGGTGCTACAATTCTTTGGAATAAAAAAATGGGTCTAGTAAATACTAGATCTTTTTATTCAAAATTTATTTTTTTATAAAAGTTTAAAATGAGTCTAGTAAATACTAGGTCTTTTTATCCAAAATTTATTTTTTTATAAAAGTTTTTATATGTTATTAATTAGTGTCATTAATATTCATTTACAGCATCAAGTTTTTACATCATGAAAAAATAAAACATAAACAAAAAAAATCTATTACATCAATGTCATGATAGTTCCTTCTAACTGAAAATTTGATACAACTTCATCTTTAGAGAAATATAGGAACAACAAGCATGATAATCATATTAGTAATTGATCATAAAAGAAACAAAGATTTCATCCGTGATTTCTTCCATAGTCATAGACCCATGTACTATCTATTGACCCTCTTTTGATAATGTGTCAGCTTCCTCAATCAATTCCCCAAATATATGAGTAAAATAAATTATTTCAAAAGATGTTGATATAACCTATAATCGATCCCCAATAAGGTTGAGTAGGATGCTATGTAATTGGGCACTTCCCTTCATCCAATTAATGACAAGGGAGGAGTCACCAAAAATATAAATATGATTAGTCTCCTTTCTAATGCACACTTAAGCAATATTTGATCATGGCCATAAGCTCTGCATGGTTATTGGAACCTACCCCAAGACTTGCTTTAAATCTGACATAATGAGTATTAGAAAGAAACATAATTCCTCCAGCATTGCTAAACTCTAGAGGAATCTGCCTACTCCATCAAAATTCCCCAATCTTGAGTCTTGTCTACTATTAGCTCTCCAAAAAGATGAGGAACATTTTTCATTATAGGCACTATAATATTTGAAACCATAGATATGAAAAAACTTGAAAATTGGGAATGAATTTGTCCTTAAAGATTTGAGAGTTCCTAGCTAGCCAAATTCCCCAAATGATGATGAGGCATGGAAAAGCTCTAAATTCTTTCTACTCTCTTTTGTTATACCATTACCCCAAACTTTCCTCCATTGTATCCTCATTCCATACATTTGATATACCTATGATCTACTTTGACTCCTTCCAGATTTGTTGAGCATAAGGACATTTAGTAAGAAAGTGTGTTATAGTTTCTTTCTACATTCTACACAACATACAAATCCCTAGACATTGTTTATTTCTTCTCTACATGACGTCCCATGTCAATTCCCTATTTCTCAATGCCAACCATAAAAAGGTTCAAGTCTTTTTGGGAGCTTTTAACTTCCAATATTTGCCTCCACCATCGAGTTGGCTCTTGAGGATTTGAATCAAACATAGTTTTGTATCAAAGATGAGTTATGTATTCACCCCTAATCGTGTCATTTTCCCATTCAAGATAATTTTCTTCATCCCTCAACCTAATATGACCTCTTTTTGTACTTATAATCATTCCATAAAACTCTCTGTTATCCTTGAAAACCATATGACTAAGCATTCTTCCACCCTTGTTTCTAGATGCCTATAGAGAAAGGGTCCCCCGCTTGACTAAGAGTATAAATACCTCTATCTTGAAGGGCTTCAATCTTTTCCTCTAACAATATTATCCTTTCTCCACGGCCCAAAAAAGAGTCAGCTCCAACTCTAACTTACTCTTTGTTTCCTACTTTCGAAGCAGGAAAAATTTTAGTGGCTAAATTTTGCCCATGGGCTAATTTTTCGTGTTTTTTTTCCAAAAAAATATTCACCAATTTCCATATTCTCTAAAAATGATTCTCCCAAATTCTATAGGATAAAATTATTTTACTCTAAAAATCGCCAAAATTTTCTAGGAACTATATAAAATCCTTAGAAATTTGAATATTTTTCCAAAAATATTGCCAAATGTTTTATAGTTGTCAATTCTAAGAATTAGAAAGATGTTCCAAGGTTTATAAACTTAAAGATAAAGTATGGGTCCTTAAAATTTTCCCGATTTCCAAGGAAGATGCTTCCCAATCACTGAAAAGGCCTAAACTAAATCCTTTCATTGAATTGATACATTTTGATACTCTTTCTTAGGCTCTTAATCTAGTCAATGAAAGTCCCAAGCCTTATGTATTTATGTTCTATAGTTTTCCTCCATAAACCTTCTTTTGTAAGTACTCTCAAACCTTTTGATGTTGGAGAACTGCAAAACACATGGATATTTTTCACACCCTAGCGACCCTCCTCCTTTGATATTTTTATAATCTATCATTTAACCAATGTGATTCCCTCATTATATTTCTTCCTCGACCAAGCGAATTTAAAACAAGTCTTTCTATTTTTTTCTAGAATTACTTTAGGAATATAGTCCAAGGAACGCCAAAACACAAAAATGGCCACCAAAACATACTTTACAAAGGTTAGTCTCCCCGCTATCGATAGCCATCTATTACACCAATTATTTATTATGGATTCAACTCTTTCTAACAACCATTCCAAATCTCTGCTCCCATACCCATTTGGCTATAAAAGAAAGCCTAAATATCTAAAAACTTCTTGGAAATTTAAAATTTTAAGAGGAAACAACCTTGTCAACCTATCTTCAGCATCTTTCTCCAAACCATTAAAACAAATTGGGGATTCCTGCACATTTAGTTCCATTCATGTAGCAGTTCAATAAGTATCCAACATTTCCTACAAATACCACTTATGATTCCTGAAATAATTCCTAATATTTTTTCATCCATTATAGCTCTACTCAAACCTTTAGCAACTAACAGAAAGAGTAAAGGAGATAAAGGACATTCTTGTCCCATCCCCATGGATGGTCAACAAAAGTTGGACATTGAGCTATTTGTTGATGTTTAGACAACATCGGGAAGACATTCTCTAAAAATAATAATTAATAAAAGTAAATGATAATAACAAATAATTATTGATTATTCAAGGGACGCATCCTTTCATGGATGGTCACCTTATGTTCACCTTATGTTCCCTATATATGAAACACTCATCATTGTAATAATATATCGAATATTGATATATCTCATATGAAGAAAAACCAACATGGTATCAGAGCAGGACTGGGCTAACTCCCTCACGAGAGGGCCCAGGATCCTGAAAGAAACTTGCTTCTTGGAGACAAGATACTATATTCCATAAAATTATGTCAGAACTAGATGATCTTGAATACATTTACTAGAGAGAAATTAGAACGCCATTCCTGATACAGGCACATCAAGGTGGCTTTATTGGTTTGACAATCGTTTCTCTCTGGTTTGATCCCCTAACAAACGAATCTAAAGACCTCATTGCAGTCCAAGGATGCACGGTTTCCAGATTGGATGCTTCGTAGATCCGTTTGTTTTTGGAGACTATCCCCTTCCATGAAGGAAAGGGTTGGCACTCGTTTTCCCTCATTCACAGAGAAGTAGCCTGAAAAAAAAATTAAGGGGGTCTTTTGATCTAATTGGCATCAATCATTACAACACATACTACGTAGTCGATCTTCCAATCTCTGGGGATGACCCAGGACAAAGTGTTACTGGAAAGATCCTTGTGTGTCTATTGGAGGAACCAGTGGAGCGAAATGGAATTCCTATTTCCAATGAGACTTCATTTTACAGAATGCTTGTTGTTCCATGGGGTATACAAGAGTTGTTGGAATACATGAAAACATATTATCATAATCCTCTAGTCTCAATACTTGAGAATGGATTTGCTCGTGCAAAGAACTCATCTTCTCTGGAAGAGGCCTTGGCAGATTGGTTTCGAGTGGACTTCCTCACTAAATACTTGAAATACGTCAGTGTAGCTTTAAGGAATCAATCATATCTCATATAAGCAAGGTTTATGATCATGGAGGCTAGCGTTGCACGATAGAATGAAGACCCGCGATAGAGCCTAAAAAAAAACAGGGTTTATGATCATGGAGGCTAGCGTTGTACAGTAGAATGAAGACCTGTGATAGAGCCTAAAAACAAACAGGGTTTATGATCATGGAGGCTAGCGTTGTACAATACTACATAGTTTCACTGATCTCCTTCAGTTTGGAATTGTGTTTTACTGATCTCCATGAAGGAAGACAAATCTCATTTGAAGATAATATATGCATTTTTAAGCAATTTGTATTGTTTGTCACATGGACAGCATGCAAATGACGATGACGTTGGATGAGACTCAACGCTTTTAAAGTCATGGGGGATAGCAAGGCTTGATGATTATTGTTTCTACAACAAGAGTAAATTGGAGAGCTTGAAGTATCGATTGAGTGCCAAAACAAACGATCATGTTATCTGAAGTTGTTTATCAACGTTAAGAGGGAGGTGTGGTGTTTTCTCTCCTCTAGTCGACTAACCCCTCAACAAGGGTTTCCCTAATTAATCATGTGAGGTGACTGAGGGAGTAATGCTCAGTTGGGTACAAGTATTTCCTAAGCCATGTGAGGTGGCTAGGTGTGAATAAGACTTGAATCTTATCCTTTTCTATGCCATGTGAGGTGGCTAAGTGTGAATGAGGATATGGTCGTAGTCTTGCCTATGCCATGTGAGGTGGCTAGGTGTGAATAAGACTACTAGGAGAGGAGAAACATCACAATATGGTCATGGAGACTATGGAAGTTGTTGTGTACTATTGGATGACATTGCAGTAGCTGTGTGCTACTGGTTGATTGCAGCATAGTCATAAAGAATGTGGCAAATGATTGAGCTATCGATGGCATGGTAGTAGTAGTATGCTACTAGTTGATTGCAAAGTAATCAGTGGATTACTAGATGAAGGAACCAAGACATTGGTTTCACAAAGAAACCTCGATATGTCTTGGGGGACATTGGTTCCATGAGGGAACCTCAATGTGTCCTAGAGATGTTTGAGGCAGGGATCAAGAGGGAGTACATCGTTCCTCACAACCCTCAACATAATGGGGTCGCGGAGAGGAAGAACAGATATATTGTTGAGACAGTCAAGGCGATGATTCATGATCAACATTTACCTATTTTTTTGTGGGAAGAGGCATCCATGATTGTAATGTATGTTCAAAACAAAATTCCTTGAGGAACATGACTCATTAGGAGGCCTTCATCGAAGTTAAGCTTGAGGTTGGACACTTCGGGATATTTGGGTGTTCAGTATACATTTATTGGGTACAGTGAATCTTCGAAGGAATATCAGATCTTCATTCTTGGTCAGAGACATATTGAGTAAGAGACAGAAAGAGATGGTACCTTCCGAGAGAGAAAGATACCTCAGAGATATTTGTTCTATGCCACAGCTATGAGCCACATCATTGATTCTAAACCTTCGTGTTATGAGGAGGCAACTAGTCATCCAGTATGGAGAGATGTCATGATGGAGGAGTATTAGTCCATCATGAAGAATAATGTGTGGGATATTGTTCCAAGACCTTAAGGGAAGTCTGTAGTGACTTCCAAATGGATCTACAAGATCAAACACACAGTTGATGGGAGCATCGAGAGGCATAAAAAGAGATTTGTTGCTAGAGGATTCTCTCATGTGGAGGGAATAGATTATGAGGATACATTTGCTCATGTTGCTCGATAGACCTCTATCCAAATGATTATTTCCCCTGCAACATCCATGGGTTGGAGAGTACATCAGATGGATGTAAAGACAACCTTTCTCAATGGAGAGATTGAGGAAGAAATATACATCGAGCAGCCATATGGTTTCGTGATACATGAGAAGGAGTCTCATGTGTGCAGGTTGAAGATGGCCTTGTATGGAATCAAGAAACCATCTCGATCTTGGTATGCAAGGATTGATGGACACCTGATGATTTTGGGGCTTCAAAAAAATTGTTTTTGATCCCAGCCTGTACTACAATATTTTTAATGGTGAGTCTGATTTTGGTTCTCTACATTGATGATTTATTCCTCACTGATGCAAAGAGCCTTATTTTTAAATGCAAGTATGCATTGGCCACTAATTTTGAGATGAAGGACTTTGGTATGATGCACTACTTATTGGGACTAGAAGTGTGGTAGAGAACTGATGAGATCTTCCTGAGTTATGGGAAGTACACAATTGAGATATTGAATGAGTTTGGGATGCTGAACTTGAAGCCCAACAACTACACCAAACCAAATATTTTCTATGCAGTGAGTGCACTTAGCCAGTTTATGAGTCAGCCGATATAGACACATTGGATTGCTATGAAGCATGTGTTGAGATACTTGTGAGGCACAGTTCGACATGTTCTAAGATATACTTCCAGTATTGATATGATATGGTAGGAATATATTGACTCTGATTGGGCAGGGAGCACAGTGGACAGAAAGAGCACCTTCAGGGGTTGCTTCACTTTGGGATCTTCCATGGTTTCTTGGTGTAGCAGGAAACGAACTGTTGTGGCTTTGAGCACAACAGAAGCAAAGTACATTACATTAAGTATGATAGTCCGTGAAGAAGTGTGGCTTCACAAGCTCCTTGCAGATTTATTCGAATGTGTGCTAGATTCCACCATTATTCATTATGGTAACCAAAGTTGTGTGAAGATCTCTGATAATCCATTGTTTCATGACAAATTGAACCACATTGAGATCAAGTACCATTACATCCAAGACATGGTGTAGAGGAAGGAAGTATTGGTGCAGTACCTTCCTACAGATGAGCAGGTTGTTGATGTTCTTACCAAACCAAGACGAAGTTCAAGTATTTCCATGACAGACTTGGCGTGGAAAAGAATACCTCCCTCGCTGAGAGGGAGTGTTGATGTTTGCATCTTCTTGAGACATTCTACATATCGTACTACTCTGTGACTGAGTTGAGTTGATCTGTGATGACACTTATCTGAGAAGGGCTAAGTGGGGCACTTATCCGAGAAGGGATAAGTGTGGTTGGGCTTATAACCCAACGTCCCATGTGGAGAGCACATGAGGACATATCAAGGGAGTTGAAATTTGACGTCATACACTATGAGAGTTGACCCTTAGTGTTTCTAGAGGGCGTAGCCTCTAGAAGTCCACATGGAGTGCCATGTGTGACAAACTTTCTCCAGATCGTACTCCTCTATGAATTGAGTTGAGTTGATCTGTGAGGACACTTATCCGAGAAGGGATAAGTGGGGCACTTATTCGAGAAGGGATAAGTGTGGTTGGGATTATAACCCAACTTCCCTTATGGAGAGCACATGAGGACACGTCCCATGAGGACCCTAGTCTTTCTAGAAGGTGTAGCCTCTAGAAGTCCACATGGAGTGCCATGTGTGACAAAATTTCTCCAGATCGTACTCCTCTGTGAATTGAGTTGCGTTGATATGTGAGGATACTTATTCGAGAAGGAATAAGTACATTTGGGCTTATAGCCCATTGTCCCATGTGGAGAGAACATGAGGACATGTCAAGGGAGTTGACCCTTGATGTCTCACACTATGGGGAGTTGACCCTAAGTGTTCCTAGAGGGAGTAGCCTCTAGAAGTCCACATGGGAGTGCCATGTGTGACAAATATTTTACTACTATGGTGGTTTTGTACCACTAGCAGAGACTGCGTGTTTCTGGATAGTAGTTGTGTACTACTATGGAAAGATACCTCCCTAGCTAAGAGGGAGTGTTGATGTTTCATCAACGGGCATAACTTCTCCTATATTGGGCTGCAGACCAAGGGAGATAGGATACATTTATCACAAAGGTGCACTTGTGGTAAATGGGCCCAAGCGTAGTCCTTCCTTGATCATGACAAGGAATAATATGGACTCAAGGTGCTTGAAGTGTTTTCCACGTGTTAATTAGCATCAAGTTGACATTCACTCATAGGTGTGTGCCTGTGGTGAAAGATCCTAGTGTGGTATTTGTCCTAGTCATGGTGATTTGACAAGGCGTGATAAAGACTCAAGATGTTATGCTATTACATGCAGACCCAAAATGAGCCTAATCTTAGAGAGAGTTAATTGGCTCAAAGGGAGAGCCACAGAAGGAGTTTCTCCTCGATTCAGGTGGGAGAGAGATGTCTCCCAAGACTGACAAACATGGGTCATGAGTCTAGGGTGAAGTTTGTATACTTCAAAGACAAGAGTGGCATGTTGCAGAATGTCTCCCTCGTTGGGAGGGAGTGTTGATGTTTAGACAACATCGGGAAGACATTCTCTAAAGATAATAATTAATAAAAGTAAATGGTAATAACAAATAGTTATTGATTATTCAAGGGACGCATCTTTTCATGGATGATCACCTTATGTTCCCTATATATGAAACACTCATCATTGTAATAATATATTGAATATTGATATATCTCATGTGAAGAAAAACCAACACTATTAATAAAAACAAGAAAAGATAATAAAAAAAATGATGCAACCCATTATTTATTTAACCACTAGAAGATTGAATTAGAAGCATAAATATGAGATATAACCAACAAATTATGTCATATGTTTTAGATCAGTCTTGTTATAACCATAACAAGACAATTCTTTTTTTTAATTGAATGTAGACCTTCTTGAGCTACCCTTATGGCCTCAAATATTTTTCTTCCAACTAAAAAACCAAACTACTCTTGGGATATAACTTCTGAAAATATTTTCTTTACCATGATTTCCAAAACCTTAGATATAATTTTGTATACATAATTACACAAGGATATAGGCCTAAACTCATCAAATGTTTTAGGCTTAAATCCTTTTTTGGAATCAAAGCTAGGAATTTGGAGTTGAAATCTCCTAATACATTTCCAATTCTCTTGACTTCTTCAATAACTATGAGAAGACCTCTTCCACTAAATCATAGAACCCAGTGAAAAATTTTGCAGACCAACCATCCAACCTTGGAATTTTATCCTTCTTAAAAGATGCTAAGATTTATTTCAATTTCTTAGAAATTTCTTCCATCGACATTTGATTATCTTCTTATGTTAAAAAACTAGGGAAATGGGAAGTTAACTTCAAAATTCTAATTACTTTTTCCCTATTTGGCTCTTTGTAAATTGGTTAAAAGTATGAGACCCCTAAATATACTATCTCCGGGAACTTTCAATGTTGAGTGTCTTACGACATCTTGCATTTCCCATATTGTGTTGATCCTCTTCATGTGGTTAGCATAATTATGGAAGAATTTTTTGTTTTCATCTCCCATATCAAACCACACATCCCTACTTTTCATCCTCCATTCTACCTCTCTCCATTCCAACAATTTTCTCTTCTTCAATTCCAACTCTTTTAATCTCATTTTTTCCTCCTCCTTAAATATCCTTTCCTCATTCCTCTCATACATATCAAAAAAGTCCTTCTCAACTAATTCAAGATCCTTATCCATACTCCTTTTTTTTAAGCCCAAGATGCCACAACTTATTTTACCTTCTTTAAAGTAGTTACAAATTGAAAGATAGTTGATTTCCTATATTTAACATCATAATCTACTCACTCTTTCTTGACCAAATCTTGCAAATCCTCCTCATCCTTCCAAAGAGGATTGAACTTGAAGGGGTTGGTTGTTACAAGGTTTCCTCTCCATTTGGATAACAATAGGTAAGTGGTTTAAATGTCCCCCTACGTCGAGCCAGAATTTTATCTTTATTGTTTGTTGGTATCCTCCCTAGGGGTGTAATAGGATCCTATGGGGCCATTAGAGATAAGAACATGATAAGTATGGTGATCATTTAATTTAATGTGGACTAGATATGCAATGTTAGTTATAATAAATAAGGCCCCATTAGATAGTTAGCATTTAATGTGGCCTCATTAAATAAATCCCACTAGGTAGTTATCACTTGGTATATATAAATAAGGATGGAGTCCTCATTATTGAGCATGTATGAGAATATTTTTGTATTGGATCTTAGCCCATTATGGACACACTTCTTGGACCACTTCACTCTCAACATTGAGGATAGCATTCCTACATGGACCCCTAGCTTATGGTTATATATCTTATGTACAAGCATTGAGGACAACATTTCCCAAAGGGAAAAATGGAATTTTGGGATCTTCACTATGGGTGTAATAGGAGCATATGGGTCCATTAGAGATAAGAATAGGATAAGTATGGTGGTCATTTAATGTAATACAAACTTGGTATACAACGTTAACTATTATTAAATAAGGCCTCATTAGGTAGTTACCACTTAATGTGGTCTCATTAAAGAAGGCCCACTAGGTAGTTAGCATTTGGTATATAAAGATAAGGATGGATTCCTCCTTATTGAGAATGTATGAGAATATTATTTTATTGAATCTTAGCTCATTAGGAGGTTCCCCCCTCGAAGAGGAAAGTGAACAGGAGTTGATCCTTCCATAAAAGGATCATTGTAAGGTGTTGCCTTATCATAAGGGTATTTTGTATGAAGTATTGAAGTATTTGTTTCCCATTATTATACATCTTATGTGTGATTTCATTTTTAGATATAAGGCACACTACATTGTTTCACTTGAAAGAATCTCAGAGATCGTAAATCTATCTAATCTCTTAGGGACCCCACCTTCACCAAACCTATTATTCCTCCATGTTGACATAATTTATAATGGTTCAACATCTACCAAGATTTCCTCCTATATCATGTGCCTAAAGAATTTTTCAAAGTATCCAACCTAGCAAATCACCCTAGACCTCTAGTCTACTCAAAGTAAAATTTAATTCCCCACCTAAGATGAGCCTTTCTTTCTTGATACACCTCTGAGAGAAGAACCTTTACCAAAAGGATTGTCTATCATCATAAGGACCATAGATATTGATTACCAATATATTTTGTCCCAAGTCCTTTAACATAAATTTTATCTTTGACATCTAATTCAATAACAAAAAAAGTGAGTAAGGGAATTATTTTCTTCCAACCAATGAGAACTCCCCAAAAGTTTCCTCTAGCATATAAAGCCATGAAATCCCAATCTCTCAACGGATTTCCCAAGCTCCCAACAACCTTTTTATCCTCGCCCATAGTTTCTTGGACTAGTATAACACCAGGCTTGTGCACTTCCGTGAAACACAACAAAACAAGCTTTTTAAAGGGATTGTTGAGACCTCTTATATTTAATGATAAAATAATCATGTGTAGACCCTAGAGGTGTTTTGTCCCACTCGAAGGACCCATTTGATGGACTTATGTTTAACCCGTTGAATCTCTTTAGGGGCTTTCTCTTGAGCATGGTGTAAAAAGGATTTTCTTTCGATTGTGGATGGACCAAAATTCCTAACATGGTATAGAACTAGACCCCTTCTATCCCTTTTTCTCCCATCACATTCTCCCCCCTTATAGATCTCAAATGATATCAAAGATTTCTTCTGGTTTTTTACATAACCCCTAAGTCGAAACCCTAAGGAAGAGTTTCTCCATCATGAGAGTAATCACTACAGGATATTTATATTGAGAGGTAGGGCTAATGTTTTCTTTCCTAGGAACAAAATTAATGTTAACTTGGTCTAAGCTCAAAACCCTAGACTTATCATTACACCTAAAACCCCTCCTAGGACTATTTGTGATTTCTATCGAAGGCCAACTTCTTTATTGCCTAGATCGAAATTAATCTTTTCTGCAGGAGGACAAATTTAAAAGCTAGGCTCTAAAGACTTACTAGTAATTTGGATTGTGAAATCATTCAGGCCTCAAGTGACTCCTTGATGGCTTATACCCCTTCAAATGATAGTTGAGAGCTCTGGCTCAGAATCATTATTGTATCATGATCTTCTTTATTTCATTTATCTGTGGAACTCTTTTATGATATAGTGTATAGATTGCTCACTTATTTGATCAAATTGAGATTCAAAACATCTTTTTTTCAAAATCCCTCAGGGCTCTCTTGGATCACGTGACCTTTCTCTCCAACCCTCTTCACATCATATTTTTTCTTCCAAAATTTCTTTGAGAAAGACTGATAACAATCCTTTATAATGTGGACATAAACATGGCAACAAACACACCTAAATGGGACTTTGATGTAGTCCAAAATTTGATAATGAACTATACTCCCTACCACAATGTCCACGATGTCCAGAAGACCTTCACTTATATCCACCTCAACCAATAGCCTAGCTACCCTTTAATAAAAATTGGTTTTGAAGGGGACATATGTGTCTAGAGTTTTAGCCAAATTGTCTCGTATCTCCTTTAAGATTTGTTCAACCACAGTTCCATAAGCAATTTGGGTAGCTTGACCCAAATTGCAATTCTCTTAGAGACTTTTGCCGAAGGATCAAATAAGCAGTCCAAGGTTTCATAGACAAAAGGGTCCATCGTCGCCCTAACATTTTATTTGAGTCCTCCTCAAACCAAAACAATAACCCAATCCACCCTCTAGTTAAGAGAAAAAATGTAGGTACATACCCTAAGATTGGTGTCCAAACCTTCTAGATCCAATAATTTAACTATGCTCCAAGATATGATGATAAAATAAAAATTCCTATCAAAACTTTCCATGAAAATTTCAACATTTGTTCCACCCTCAAATCCTCTCGTAATGTTATTGTGAGAGTAGACTAGCTAATATGAAATATTTACAGAGAGCGATAGGGTTCGTGGAGAGCACCTAGGGTTCGTATTTGCAGCCAGAGCCGACCATGGTCGCCCCTGGGGGTGGGGATTCGGCCCCTCCCCCCGATTTCAAAAGCGGTCGCGTTCAAGAAGTTGGTCGCCAGCGGAGGCAAGCGCAAGGTCCCTTCTACTGTTCCAAAATTCATAAAAAAGCTAGATGAAATCCCAAAAATCGCCCTGCTGGAGACGCAATCAGTCAAGATAGCCCTAGCTCTCTCTGAGAGAGGGTTGGTAGGCCAGTTTATGGGACTTTTTCCCTCGGCAAAAACCACCAACGATTGGGTCCAAAGGAACTGGAAGCCCCACCTTAAGCAAGGAGTTACCTGCTACCCTTTGAGCAGTGGCTTTTTTCTCTTCGAGTTTATAAACAAGGAAGATAGGATCTCATTTTCAGAAATGGACCATACTTTATGGGAACCCAGGGGTTGTATCTGAACCGCTGGACCCCGAACTTCGATCCCACGGTGGAACTGCCAAAGGAGGTACCTGTATCGGTCAGGCTCCCCAACTTGTCGGTTCACTGCTGGAACTATGAAGCTCTGCAAAAGATAGGGAATGGGATACGGAAATTCATTGATAAGGCAGACAACAAGTCCATCTACAATTGTGCTAGGATATGTGTTGAAGTGGATCTTGAGGCAGGGCTCCCGGAGGTGGTGAAGCTTACTGTGGGCAACTGGTCTCACTACCAGAAACTCGATTATGAACACCTGCCCTTCAAGTGAAGAACTTGTCAAGAGCACGGACACTTCCAGAGGAATTGCCCAAAGAACCAAAGCCCAGAAAAGGAAGATGTTGAGGGCTGGCAAAAGGTCAAGAAAAGAAAACCAGGACCTAAATCCAAAGACCCAATGCCAGAGCAGGCGAGCCAACCATCATCTTCAAAACCAAACCCTCAGAAGGAACCTCCGAAAGAAGGTGTTGAAAAGCCAAAGGAAACCGTGAAAGAGCCAATCGTTATAGTCTCTCAGTCCCCGCCAGCCCCAGAAAATCCGATTCCGGTCAATGAAACCCCTCCAGCAAATGAACCCAGGAAGTCGGATGAGGAGCACATCCCTTTAGGCTCCGAAACGGGCGCAGATACAGATGAGGGGGCCACGCAGACCAACAGTCCTGTTGGAACCCCTAAGAAGGCCCCTAGAGGAAGGAAACCAGAGAGGAAAAAAAGGGAGGAGAAATCATACAGGGACGTAACTGCAGGAGTTCGGCATACCATCCCAAATATGATAGAAACCAAATCCTCAAAAAAAGGTAAGGCTTTGAAAGGAGACACCCCCCCCCCTCCGGTTCTTAATGCTTTACGTCTCCTGGAACTGCAGAGGGTTGGGAAGTAAACTAAAAGAAGAAGTTGTCAAAGATCTAGTCAGAATGACTTCCCCGGATGTACTTCTGATCCAGGAGACGAAGATGGAGGAGCTTGAGACCTTCCAGGCTAGTAAAAATTTCTGGAAAAAAGGAGCAGGTAGAGCCGTAAGCGCCAGGGGAGCTTCAGGAGATCTAGACACCTTCTAGAACTCCTCAACTCTAGACCTGATCGAAGAACATAGCACCATCCATTGGCTGTTCACGAAGTTGCTGCACCGCGAATCAGGACATCAGGTTAGCCTCTTTAATATTTATGCTCTGGTTCTTTTATCGGAAAAAAAGATTGTTGGGAATCTCTGAATAATTTCCTTTCTACTAACCATCATGAGAATCTTATTCTTGTCGGAGATCTGAATGTCACCCTAGCCCTCTCTGGAAAAAAAGGAGGAACCCCCGTAAGAAACCTTACACGGGAGTGGGTTGGAGACATTATGCTGGATTAGGATCTGGAGGATATCAAACCCAATAAAGGCAAATTCACCTGGAACAACAAAAGAGAGGGATCGGGGCACATTGCAGCCCACTTAGACCGCTTCCTAGTTCACTCTTCCTTTCTAACCCTCGGCCTTTTCACCTCGTTTGAAATCCTGCAAGCCTGCACCTCGGATCATAAGCCCATCTCCCTTTCCCTGACCCCTGGAGAAAATTTGGGTCCGATCCCCTTTCGCTTCAGCCCTCTATGGGTCTCCTCGGAAGGCTTCTTCGAGCTGGTATAGGAGTCCTAGAAGAAGAGTGTGTCGGGTTCACTTTTCTTCATTTGGGAAGAGAAACTGAGAAGGCTCAAAGTGGATCTCAAAAACTGGGCAAATAACCTGCCCTCCCCTTTGCAGGAAGGGAAAAAAGCCCAAAGGGCCCTAGAGAATCACCAGCTTCATATGGAGTCTGCCTCTGTCACCCCAGCGATGTTGAACAATGAGTTGGAGCTGCAAAAGAAGCTTCACAAAGCTCTTAGAAGAGAGGAAGAGTACTGGCGAGTAAAGTCGAGAAGTCTTTGGCTTCAAGCAGGAGATAAAAATACTTCTTTCTTCCACAAGCAGGCAGAATCCCGAAAAAATCATAACTCAATCAGAGAGATCCAATTTCAGGGGCAAACCTTCAAAAAATTTGAGGAGATCAAACTTGCAGCCCACTCCTTCTATAAAAATCTGTTTACTGAAGAGCTGGAGGCCCCTCCTAGTCCGGATCTCTATCCTCTCACGGTGGTCCCCAAGCTAATAAATGAAGATGACAATCGTTGGTTGACAGCCCCTATCACGACTGAGGAGATCAGCAAAGCTCTCCAAGCAATGAACCCGGATAAAGCCCCCGGGCCTGATGGATTCACGGTCAGATTCTATATAGCCTGCTTGGATATCATCCAAAAATATCTAGTCATAATGGTGAGGAAATCTCATAACTGTAGCAAAATTGGAGGGAGCACCAACTCCTCCTTTCTAGCTTTAATCCCCAAAGAGAAAGGTGCCCAAATCTTTTCAAGATTCCGTCCTATTTCGCTTTGCAATACGGGGTACAAAATCATCACCAAAGTAATAGCAAACATAATCAAAAAAGTCCTCCCCAGGATCATCCCGGAGAACCAGGGGGGCTTCATCCAGGGGAGACAAATCCAGGACAATATTATCCTTGTGCAAGAGGCTATCCACTCAAGTTGTCAAAGGAAGGAGAAAGGAATGTTAATTAAACTGGATCTGGCGAATGCCTTTGACAGAGTCCGACTGAATTTCCTTTTTGTTGTGATGCTCAAGATGGGATTTCACCCCCAATTGGTTCGCTGGATTAGGGCCTGTATAGCGGGGTCGTGGATCTCCCCCCTGGTCAATGGCAGACCGACTGATTTTTTCCAAGCCTCAAGGGGACTTAGACAGGGCTGCCCCCTGTCCCCCCTACTCTATGCCATACAAGCGTCTGTGCTAAGTTTTCAGTTGAATAAGAGCCTGCAGCGCACCTTAATTGGCCTCTCAATTTCTCCTACAGTTGAGAGAATTAATCATGCTCAATTTGTCGATGATACGCTCCTTCTGGGCCAAGCCAACCTGCCCACCGCAAGAGCACTCAAGAAAGAATTGGATGATTACACTAAAATTTCAGGCAGCGAAATCAGTTTGAGGAAGAGTAAAATTTATGGTTGGAACTTCCCTCCTATAGAAATGATTGGTATTTCCAGGGTGTTGGAAATGGAAGGAACTTCAACGTGGGAGTCCATTAAATATCTAGAAACCCCGGTAGTCAAAGCAGCCCCCAGAAGTAGCCTGTGGTTGCCTCTGTTGGACAAGATGAAAACCAGGATCTTGGCCTGGGGAGAAACCTGGCTAAACAAAGCTAGGGAATTAATCCTCATAAACTCTATTCTCACCTCTCTTCCTGTCTACCAGGCCTCCATTCTCCTTGCCCCGAGAGGAATTGTGAGAGACATAGACAGCATCTTGAGAAAATTCCTATGGGAAGGGGGAAGGAATGAGGGGAAAAAAATGCACCTAATCAGCTGGGATAAGGTTAAAGCCCCCAGGATGGAAGGTGGGCTACAAGTCAGATATGTGGCCACTCAGAATCTGGCCATGGGAGGTAAGATTCTCTGGAAAATGATAAGAGGTAAAACCACTTGGAGCTCCAAAGCTCTCAGGACTAAATACTTCTGTGGTCACAAAGAATGGTGCCTTGATCGCCCCCCCTTGACTAGAAAAGGCTCTCCCATCCTTTCTCTCTGCCTTAAGTCTCTTGATTTGATTACCTCAAAGCTCTCTTGGATCCCGGGGAATGGCAGAAAAATCAAGTCTTGGGAAGACTCTATTTTAGGACAGACCCCTTTAAGTTTTTTGGAAGGGCTGGAAAACATCAAAAGTTGGCTCCATTCTAATAGCAAAGTCACCATGTGGGACCTTTCAGCTTGGAACCAAGGCAGCTCTTGGCATAAGTGGGATTTGGGGGACTATCCGCAGCATTTAGAAACTGAAGCTCGAACCCTCCTGGATGCTCTTCAAGGGTGCTCCCCCTTCTCGGCCAAGAAAAAGGACAAAAGAGGCTGGGGCTCTTCGTCTGGTTGTTACTCAGCTGCTGCTGGTTCTGCAGCCCTGCAGGAAATTCCTTTGGTAGCCCCTGATCCCTCGGTGTGGAGAAATCTCTAGCTTCATCCCTCCCTTCCCAAAATAGATCTCTTATGTTGGTCCCTACTGCACAACAGTATCCTATCTTGGGAAAACCTCTCAAAAAGAGGCTGGGAAGGGCCCTCTCAATGTCCTATATGTGCTTGTCATGTTGAAACATCTGGCCACCTCTTTCTCCTCTTCCCCTTTGCTCTGGAACTTTGGAATCTCATTCTTGGCCAGTTGAATGTGCCCCTGCCTTCTTCAGCTACCTCTTTGTTTACCTCCTGGGTCGATTTGGCTCCCTTCTCTTTTACCAAATTGAACCTGCTAAAGCAATGTTGGATGTGGGTGCCGAAAGTAGTCTGCTGGAAACTATGGCTGGAATGAAACAACAGGATCTTCAGGGATATAGCAGAGATGTCGGCCCAAACTGCACTCAAAGTGAAAGCGATTATGGGTGATCTGGTAGCCTCAAAAACTAATATCACCAACGAAGTAACCCCTAACAAAGATGAGTATTTCTGGTTCCATGAGCTTGATCCCTCCCTCCTGGCCAGAACCAAGCAAATTTCCAAACACTACTCCCCTTGGGAAATTAGGCTGGAGGAACAAGAGTTCATAAAGTGGAGATCTTCTTTGGAGAAGCATATCCTGCAGGTGGATGGGGCCTCCAAAGGGAATCTCGGTCCTGTGAGAAGTGGAGGGGTCCTGCTCGACATCTCAGGGAAAATTGTGCTCAACTTTACCTGGGGTTGGGTCAGAACACCAATAATACAGCTGAAATATTAGCAATCTGGCAGGGGCTAGCTCAGGCCAGAAGGTTATCAATCTTGAAATTGGCTGTCATAGGGGACTCTAGAATCTTTATCCATGCTCTCAATCAGAGGAAGGCTCCCAAAAACATGGGCCTGGATCACTATTATAGGAAGGTTATAGACCAGATGAAAGAATTCGAAGAGGTGAAGTTCTACCATGTCCTCAGGAATCTTAATCAGTTGGCAGACCACGAAGCGAACAGAGGCACCTCCCTGGGCAAGGGAGTCATCAACGTAAATGGAGTTGAAAATCATGAACCAATCCCTTAGAGTCTGGGGAGAAGGAATCATCAGGAGATCTCCTGTCAGAAAATGCATCAGTCTGAAAATTGCCAGGAAGGAATCCAAAGTGAAAGTGCGAAGGTATGAGGCAGTTGAGAGAAGACATGTGCAGGGTCGCGCTAGAATCAGGAAAGAGGCATCAGGACAGACACATGAAGAGCATCCTGACTCTGCTATCACGGGGAAGAGCATCCAATCACAGTCCTCCAGGGAGACAAACGTCCAGGGAAAGCATCCTGAAGAAATAGGTGAGACTCTGAATAATAGAGGGAGAAGAAGGACCTATGCTGGGAAGCACTTTCCCTCTTCATTCTCTCAGCAAATCTCACTGTTGGATAAGAAGGATATGACCGGGTTATCCCAGAACTCTCTCGCTGTGCAGGGTATCTGGATAACCAAAAGCAGAGCCACTCAGAATGGATGCAAGCTCCAGCCGACTGCTTTCATTTTGATATTGTTTCATATTTACCAAACCTCTTTTTCTCTATCTGGCAGCCGAAATTATGAAATTTCCTGTCTCTGTTCCATGAATTCCAGAACTGATGTAAAGGGACCGGTTAGTATGACCAAGCCCTGTATCACTGGACAAGCAGTATCCACTGGAGCTGAAATTTGGAATGTAAGGCCGCTGGCAGCCGTTTAGCCAGAAGTTAATTTAAAAGGCCCATAACCGTTTTAGTAAAAAAAAAAAAATCCTCTCGTAACACCATTGTGACCATTGACCTTCCCTGCTTCACTACCTTTCTTTCCCTCTTCACCTTTGGGGTCTCGGATTTATCCTAATCAAGCTTATCCACCTTCTTTTCCACACTTAAAGATTACAAATTTAAACCTTTGTTGACAGAACTTGAACCTCATAAGCTCTCCTCTACAACTAGTAAGGTTTGCAAATTGTTTGAGGTCTGAATCAAAAGCTTAGTGCCAACTCTATCCTAGTTATTCTTTCTAAAACCCTTAACTTGAATAATCTGGCCTACATCCCATGGCTTATTAACTAATCCATTATGGTCATCCCACCAGTTAATCCCTCCATTGATCCCTTTCCAATTGGACTCTTAATCATATGTATGCTTTTAGGATCTATGGTAAAACCTACACATGCTAACAATAAACATGATTTATCCACTTTTGTAAAGTCTTCAAAGATCTTCTGTAGAGCAAAAAAGTCCCCCCATGAAATGTAAGTCGTTATCCCCTTTACAAAATCTTTACCCTTTAGACATGAATCCACAAAAATCTATAATTTCTATAAATCCAACATAGCTCATACACTATAGAAAATATAACTTTATTAATTAAAAAAACTAATATTATATTAAAATGTTTACTTAAAAAATCAAAATTTCTTTATTAATTAAAAAATATAATAATATATTAAAATTATATATATATATATATATTATAGCACTTCTTACATAATTGCAATTTCATAAAATTTCATGTTGTATAATATAAATGGTTTTATAGCACATCTTACATAATTGCAATTTCATTCTTATTAAAATGCATAAACATATTGTTTATAATATAATATTTGTTTTAATGTTTTTCTAATATTTAGATTGTGGTTATGTGATGAACTATGAAGGAAGAGAGACAATGGTACATATCAAGCACCAACCTGGCAAGTAAAATTTAAAATTGAAAATGCCATCAAAGATGGAACGTATAAGTTGCGTTTAGCAATTGCATCTGCAACATTAGCAACTGTTCAGGTATAAATAATTTTATGAAGTTTATTATTTTTAATATATTAATAATATATGATACTAACACCTTAATATGCCAAAGGTACGATTCAATGATCCGAATGTTGTTCCTGCACACTTCGAGACACCCAGAATTGGAAGAGACAATTCAATAGCTCGACATGGGATTCATGGGTTGTATTGGTTATTTAATGTAGACGTATCCAGTTCTTGGCTTGTTCAGGGAGACAATACTCTCTTCCTTGGTCAATCCAAATATGGAGGGGTTTTCACTGGAATTTTTTATGACTATATACGTTTGGAGGAACCCCAACCTCAATATTGATCAAAGCATTTAGAAAACAGTATAGTCAAACTATAATTGAATATGATAACTTATATGGAATTTGTTAAGTTTTTGTTCTTTTTAAGTATATTTTTAGGTTATATTTGTTCGAATTTAAGTGAGATATTGTTGGATATGTAGATTTGAGTGGTTAAATCTGTATAATTAGAGTTCATTTTTACATTTATAAATGCAATTTAAACAACAGAAAATTGTGATTTCGACAAGAAAGGCAAAAACTTAGAACAATTAGACAAAATCGTTTTATAATTAAATTTATGTAATTATAATTTGTTTGCTTAATGTGATTTTTGTATTCATTTTTCAATGAATTCTTCATAGAAAATAGCTTTTAAAAATAAGAGATTTAAAATATTATTGAAAAAATAAACAATATTTATTTAGAAATACAAATACATCATGGTTGTTAAATATTTTGTTGATGAAGGTCATGGCTGTGGTTATCATCTATCAAGATCAACTTTGATATATTAAATTTTGAGAAAAAATTATAAGGAATTAAATGGTTTTCTTTAGCATTTTATTTTCAGGCTAGAAAAATTGGACAAAAGTTTTCTTAAATCTCCATAGTTTTAACTTTTAATGAGTTAACAAATTAGGATGATCACTAGTATTACTAATATTTTGAAACTAAGATTTAATATGGGCATACATAAAACATTCTATAATAATGTGCATGTCATCCTCCACCTTCTTAGTAATCATAAAGATGACAAATTTTATCCTCTCAATATGTTTTAAGATTTGTCCAATGCTCTATTTCACTATGGAGTTCATAAAAGTTTGTTCTTATTTTCACAATATTAATTTCCGTCTTGAAGATAATTATACATAAAGATACTTTTGGTTTTTTAAACTGAGGTTAATGACCTATTTATAGTATTTTAATTTTCCCTTACCCTTCTTCATTACATCACAATTTCTCTTTAAATTTAGACATGTTAATATATTTAATGATAACAATATTTTGTAAACTTGTATCTTCTATTTTTTAATGGATTAGCTAAGAATTAACATCATTATACCAACCCCTTTTAAGCCCATGTAATTTTGATCGAGACTTGAAACAATCCCACGAAGTCTCATGCTTTTCATGTCAATTATTTTGTGTTTGTATATTAAATATCTAGTCATAACCATAATTTCAATGTATTGTATAAAGTGTATTGCTATTTAATTTTAGAATTGTTTACACTTCACGTCCATATAAAATAACATGAGCAAAAAAGTGGATAATGTAAACTTAGTGTTCCTAACTCCATGCAAATTGAAACAACAACCTACACACTACAACATGTTAACAATAACACTAACCAATTATACCAATCCTAAAAATTTGAATAATATATATATAATAATATGTATATTATCAAATAGAAAAGATTTATATTATTAAAATAAGAAATTTATAAAATATAAAAACACAAATCTTTTACTATGATTTTAAGGTCCTTTATGAAAAAAAGTGCTCCTTTAAACAATGATGTGCTGTTGTAACTTAACAAAAAAACTAACACTTCCCTGGCATCTTTTTAACAAAAACTAACACTTATCTTGCATCTTCATATGGATAAAGTAACAATAGTTGTGAAGTAGCAAGTACTTATTTTGAGAATTTTCAAAAAAAATTATAAATTTTGTTTGCTTGGAAAAAGTAGACCTGCAATGCCTTTGATGGCCAGTGTGAAGGGGCACTTTTGGTGGTATCCCCATGACCCCATGTTCAATGAAAGAATGTTTCACCGACTCTAGGATGAATATGGTGAGGTATCGCAGATCCCACACCCATATCTATGCAACCCATCTCTAATTCGGGTGTTGAGGCCCAAAATGGTGTGTGGAGTGGAAAGACCATCTCTAATTCGAGAGTGTTGAGGCCCAAAATGCTGTGTGGAGTGGAAAGAATGATATGATCCCCAGTGTGGGATTATCAAGTTTTTGTCATTTTAATAAATTAAGCAACTGATATAGTTTAGTCCGCGCTTTTCTCGGATTGTGTAGTTTATTATACTCACAAATTATAACTAATTTGTTATTATTATGAAAAAATGTGTTTAATCGATTTGTTTGTTAAGAGTTAATTAAAAGTATCTTTTGACAAGAGTTTAAATTGAAATCCACAATAATATTTGGTTTTGTGTATAAGATTACAACTAAATGTTATTAGAAAGCTCATGACCCCACTAGAGGTAGCTTCAATTAAACATAAGGAAACATGTTAACAACCCAAAATTTAAAAACATTTGAGAGAAGTGAAAATCTACCTCCTTATAAACCACCACTAGATTATTTCAAATGACAAAATTTTCTTTGATAACAATTATGAATCAACTTACATTCACAAATAATAACTAATAATGATTATATCTCCACTGCTAGTTGACAACTAACTATAACAAATTTTACATTTATCAATAATATCTAATAATAGTAATATCTACTAATAACTATATTTACTATCACAAATAAATTATAATAAGTTTTTAGGAAAAAAATTCAAACCCCATAAATTTTAAGTTTAAGAAAAAGTTAATGGAAACTAAGAATTCAAATCTAAGAGTCTAAGAGTTAATTAAACAAAGAATTGAAATCTCATAAATTATATCTTATAAATATTCGGTGCACAGTGTGATCAAATGTAAGATGAATTATACTAAATGCACGGAGACTATGCTATAAAATTCAATATACAAACTGGATTGCAATAAGCTTTGCTTAATAATAATAATAATCAAATGGGATTTAAAACGGATGAAATTGGAAAATATTTAACCACAATTATGTTTGAATGATTGGTTTCCATGTTTCTGTATAACTCATTTTCTTATTTTAATTATCGCTGCACGTATATCAATATCCACAGTTATAAACAGAATGACAAAATATTTATTCAACGCACGGCGGCGATGGTTTTCAAGGGAGGGACACGGAGCTCAGTCCACCCAATGACAAGTGACAAAGTAACCAGAAATAAGGAAATGACAGCGTGAGGTCACAATATTAGCCTTTATTAGTTGATAGCAATCACTGTATTTGTATTTGTGGATAGCAATCAGTGATGATTGTCTTTAGTATTGATTGACGATTGTAGTTAATAAATTATGGTAAGTTTTACCACTTATGATTAAAAAAAATAATTGTTTATTTATTTGTTGAGTTTGTATTTAAAAACAAATACAGCTTATCATTGTTGATTTTAGTGGTTTTCTTTTAATAATGATGATGAGTTAGTTTATATTGGCCTATAACAATCACTTTATTGATTGATAGCAATCAGAGATAGCTATACTCACTACTGATTAACAACTATACTCACTACTGATTAACAACTAAAGTTATGATAAATTTTACTACCTTCCAAAAAAAATTATTTACTTATCTGGGTTTAAACGAATACAACATACCATACCATACCGCAGATTTCAATTCAGGTTTTGTATTTTATAAATAATATGTTGCTGTCATTATTAGAACCCGGGGTCTTATGCAGGTATGATTCTATGTATTCTCCAGTCACTGGGATAGATAAGCCATAGTTCGGGAATTAGTAGAAATGAAAACAACTATATGTTAGACATTTCAACCAACATAGGAACTTAGGGTGTGAAGGTGGCACCCTATCTACATAGGACCGATGTGGTGAAGCTCAGCTGCCAATAGTATATGATATTGAAGGGGAAACTTAATGAATTGTCAATCAGTTGGGTTATTATTGTTGGGATTTGGTGACAATTAATTTTTTTAATGATGGATTTGGATCTTATTATTTTAGATTGGTTGCAACTAAAATAAAGCAAGTTAGAATATGGATAGGAGTGCATTTAATAATCAGTTTTTTGTAAAAATGTATATAAATTCATGTAATCCTGTATAGGTAGATATGACACAATGAGAGGAATGAGAGAACTTGCAAGTCTGATAATAAGACAATCGATGCTTATGCTTGGTGGACGTAGCCCAACATTTGGGTGAACCACGTGAAATCTATGTGTTTCTTATCTGTATGATTGTTAATTATCATATATAAATTATGTTTTCCACATTTGCAATTCTCACAAGTGGTATCAGAACTAATTTAAAAAGAGTTGTTGAGAACGTCAAATTCTCGAAAGAGCAGCTAAAGTGAAACCTCTATACAACGCATCGATTTTCACATCGTCGTAGGGGCCTCCGCTTGGAAGGTGCAACGACCACCTGACATAGTCGCAACCTGTGTGTATCGAGAGGTGCGACGACCCTTTGAAGCAAGTCACAAGGCATCTGCATGGATGGTGCGTTGACTCCCTTAAGATAACATTCGCATATGTTTTTCTTTCTTATGAAAAACTTAAGGTACGAATTTTGCACAAGTCATGTGAATTTTTTTTTTTCTAAAAGAAACTTTAACAAGTCAAAAAGTCAAATCAGGTGGAGGCGTTTTAAAAGGTTTACTATATTTTGAATATAGCATGTAAAAGGTATAAAGTGAATTAAAAAGGTGAATTTTATTTTTAAATAAAAGGTGAGGTTGGTAAAAGGATTTTTTAATTAAACATTTTATTAAATTTTTTGGAGTTTATACTATTATTCTTCTATATTATTTTTAAAGGGTCTTGGTTATTATAAGCACTAGGTATTAAGAGATTTTGTGTTAAGTTCAGTGGTAAAAGCAACTTTGAGTTTTGGAAGTTCAAGATGCGGGATTTATTGGTGCAACAAGGGTTGCAAAAAGTATTTCAAAGAAACCAACAGCCATGACAAATGAGGAATGAGAAGATTTGGATGCAAAAGCTCTTAGTACCATTCGTTTATATATGACGGATGATGTTCGTTGGAAAGTCTATATATGACGAAGTCCTTGACGAGCAGAAGAGACAATTGTATAGTTTGTGGATGAAAGAAGGTACAAAAGTTGTTGACCATTTAAATACCTTCAATACCCTTATAGTTCAATTGACTAGTATGGAAGTTAAATTCGAAGATGAAGATAAGACGATTACATTATTGTGTTTGTTGCCTGAGTCTTGGGATAATCTAATCACCTCTATTAGCTTTAGCTCAATAGATATTTTAGACTATGACTCTATTGTGAGAGCTTTGTTGGTTGAGGAAATGAGGAGAAAATCTAGTCAAGAAACCTTAACTTCAAAGGCGATGTTGGTCAGAGGTCGAACTAAAGAGCAGAATGAGAGAAGTTTTTCTCGATCTAAGTCAAGACACAGAAAGGGTAAAGCAAAATGTTGGTACTGTGGCAAAACAGGACATCTCAAGAAAGATTGTTGGAAAAGAAAAGAATCTGAGGAAAACTCTACGAAGGAAGCAAATTTGGCTGTAACAAATTCAGGTATGACTGATCAAGTTTTATCTGTTTCTAGTAATTTACAATATCAAGAAGAATGGCAGTTAGATTCAGGTGCCTCCCACCTCATGTGCTCACATAGAAATTGGTTCATTTATTACCAATGTGTTGATGAAGGTGTAGTGTTTATGGGAAATGGTATTCCCTGTAAAACTGTTGGGGTTGGCAGTGTTAGAATCAGGATGTTCAATGGTATTGTTAGGGAATTAATGGATGTTAGATATGTACCTGAGCTTAAATCAAATTTGATTTCATTGGGAGTTTTGGATTCATGTGGATATAAGTATACAGGTCAAGGTGGAGCACTCACATTGTCGAAAGGTAGTTTAATAGTGATGAAGGAAACAAAGGTTGATAACCTTTATAATTTGGAAGGGAGTATTGAAGTGGAATCTGAAGTGACAGATGTATCTTCTTGTTTATGGCAAAAGCATCAAGGTCATAAGAGCAAGAAAGAATTGCAAGTATTGGTAAGTGGTAAATCATTTCCAAAGTTGAAATCTTTGTTTCTGAATTCCTCCTTGTTTTATATCTCTGCAAGTTATGATGGTGGTATAAAGGGATGTTGTGTGTGGGATCCTACTTCTCACAAAGTCATCATTGACATAAATATAGTATGTATGGTACAACAAAAAGGGTTGATTCAAGATCGCAATGGTAAACTTGTTTGCATGCTATATAATTCATTGTATGGTCTATTGGTACCCAAGTAAATATACAAGAGGTTTGAATCCTTCATAGTGAGTCAGAATTTTTCAAAGGGTAGGAATGACTATATAGTTTATAGTACATTCACAGTCTTGATGTTATCTGTTGATGATATGTTTGATGCAAGCCGAAGCATGGATAAAATCAGTAAGAAAATGACTCAGGTGGACAGGACAATTCAGATGAGGGATCAAGGAGCAGCAAAACAAATTATGGGCATGGAAGTATACAGAGATGGTAATGGTAAGTTGTGGTTGGAGTTCAGTATGAACATTGTAAAATCAGTTTTTATCCCTCCTGCTTCCCATTATAATTTTTCTTCAAGCGTAGGTCATGTGTATAAAGAAGAAAAGTTTATGTCTCGTGTAAGTTCAGTAGGAGATCTATTGTATGTGATGAAATGGTTAAGACCGGATGTTTCACATGCTAATGATGTTGTCAGATACGTGACAGATTCAGGTGTTGTAGTGAAATGGGTGCTTCAGCGTTTGAGAAGCACAAATGTCACCTATAATGGTTACACTGAGATGGTATGTGATAATTGTAATGTATATTTTACAGGTGTTTTGGATAGGAGGAGATCTATCACTAAATATGTCTCACAACACAGTTGTGGAAGACATGTTGGAG
>ML797122.1:362334-382787 GCA_009831015.1 Picea engelmannii
TAGAGCATTGGATTGCAACAAAGAGAGTGTTGGGAGATGTGAAAGAGACTTGACTTTGACATTCTATACAGTGAAAGCAAAGACCCTAGGTTGTGTGGGTATATAGGCTCAGATTGTGCAAGGTGTGTGGATGATAGAAAATCGAATTTTGGATATGTATTCAATGTTGGCATGGGTGCAATCACATGGACCAACGAGAAGTAGCATGAAGTAGCCCTTTCATCGACAAAAGCATAATATCAAGACGTGGTGAAATAAGTGTGTAAGGGGGTTTGGCTCAAGGGGATGCTACAAATAGAGCCAACACCCCTACTCTATGAAAATCAAGGGGTGCTCAAACTAGCCAAGAATCCAATCTTCAAGGGTACCAAGCATGTTGAGATACATTGCACTTCATCATACAACATGTAGAAGATGGATCTATTGAGATGCAGTATTGTCCCACAGAGGACCAAACTACATGATATTTCAACAAACCTCTAGGTCCTAAAAAATATGAGATAAGCTTGGTGTAATTAGTAGATTTACCATTTTGGGAAGGTGATAAAGTAAATATCAAATTATAAAGGTCAATAGATATTAGACATAAACATTAATAAAGTCACTTCAACTTTAGGTTATTTGTAATTTTATGTTTTATTTCACTTTAATGTGTTTATCGATCTATCTTACATTCATAAATTGGATTTGTTATATCATGATTTGTACTTCTGCAAAGCCCTCCACAAGATCCCAATCTTGTGTAACAATTGGAAGCTTCTACCATTGTTGCCTTGGTATATGCTTTCCTCGTTTTAGTGATGGAAGTTTCTACCACTGTGACCTTAGTAGATGCTTCCCTGGTGACCTCAAGGGATCAAATAGCAAGATAATTTGAGCCTACAACCCCCTATCTTGGTCCCCTAAGTGTTAGGTCTAGGTCTAGGAGAGGTAAGAAAAAGTAACAAGGCAAGTGGTTCATCTGTGTCGAACTTTCCTATAACTCAGTCACTAAGATTATTGCCAATAATTTTACTTTAACCACAAATTAGACTTGATGATATAAAATCTGAAATCATGCAATTAACCTACAGTTGAGTTATAAATCAGAAAATTTACAACAAAAGCATACACAAAACCAAGCACAAAAAACACAAGGACACCAGATGTACCCTGGAAGCCCCAGTGTGGGGAAAACCAACTAAGAGGGGGCTTTATTATGGGCTTTCAAGAGAAATTACAGCAACCTTCCTCACTTCTTCTTAATTAAAATTGACCCAACAAATCTGTTGTATGGCCCAACGACAACACGCCCAATATGTCCCAGCAAGTACAACAGGTGTACAACCTATGTACGGCCTAGACAATTTTGGCCATGTACGCCCTGCACTAAGGTTGGTTGGTACAACCTATGTACGGCCTGGCTAGCCGAAGTAATTTGGCCTACTGCTCCCTGCAGAAAATGCTCGGAAAACGTCATGTTGAAGGTTGTTGTCTTTGGCCTGTGTTCAGCCTCCCTTTGTTGTCTAGAATGGTCCTAAACTGACCTCCACTGGCTGCTCCAAACTAGCCCAAAACTCGCCCTCTGCTTCAACTGCTAGCTCATTGCCTTCTCTTGCCCCTCTTCCTCTTGCTTGTTCAACCTCACAAATGAGAATGCATTGTGTATCCTCTCACCCTCAGCCCCTTCCTTTATCCTCCTAAAAGCCACAGTTTCTTTCTTAAGATGTGTGCTAGTTCAGCCTCCAACGCTCCAAGGAGGTGTGCCCCCCTTGGCTGGGCCCCACAATCCACTCAAGAGTCCATGAGGTGCACCCCACTAGCCAAGGGACCCACAAACCACTCAAAAGATAGGAATTTGCTGCATTTTCCTAAGTTAGACTTAGGTTAAGGTAACTAAGGCTGATCTGGGTCATTTGTGTGTCCATCAGCTAGCCTAGGACACATAGGCATAGCTAAGACACCTATCGACCTACAAAAACTAACACTCCCTCTTAGCGAGGGAGTTTTCTCCACCCGGATCAATCTTTGATCCCATTAATTTTTTTGTTGTTATAACTGCTCCCTCTGAAATGGAAGACATCCCTGCTACCTTCGTTGCACTCTGGTGTGATCTCCTTCTCTACTCATCCATCAATGTCAGGTCATACCAGCTGACAATCTTGGATGAAGTCACTCGGCCACTAACACAGATCTTTGATCCAAGATCCCCTTGGATCCAACTACAGGTTGTCCCAGCACCTTGTACATCATACATGGCATGATGCCAAGCCTCACTGTTGCATCCAAGTTCACTCCCTCTGAACATATGAGCACATGTCCATCCTTGAACATCACGGCATACCCCTTGTTGAATATTTGCAACTTCAGGCAAGTCATTCTCCACAAGAAAGTACAAGAAGACCCATCTACGTCATTGCAAAAGCCCCCGGAAGATATTGAAGACCCATGAAGAGAAGTCGGCCCCACCAATAAAAGAGAAAAAATAATAAAGTAATTTGAAGACCCAGAATAAGAAGTCACCCCCAGACAGGTGCCCAGATTAGTATAAATATAGGAATGGATCATTTCGTTTGGATAGTCCGATAGCTCCTTCTGCACTACGCACAAGGCAGTTGCAATTGCAGTTTTGGTAATTTTGCTATTTTTGGGTTTCTGGTGTCTTGATGAGTGTGCCACACTTGGAAAGGATATTCTTGGTTGCTCTTGGTCATCTTATTGAGCCGCTAGGTCTTAGTGATGCTAGCCTTGGGGAGGATCTTCTTTGTATGGTATTTTGGCTATTGATGGTGATGTACTGGTAATATCTTGGACTGAATTCTTCTACAAAAAGGTTGTTGGGTTTTCTCCCAAGGTTGGGTTTCCCAGGATAAACTCTTGTGTTCTTGTGTTGTGTTCTTGTGTCTATTGTGCATGGTTAATATTTCTAGATCTTGTTATTTCCGCTCTATTGTTATAGTTGATATTTTCAGTGTATAGTTATTCTATGATAATGGTTGTATGAAAGTGATTATTGTTATTAATCATAAGGTAATAACTATCAGAGCTCAGAATCATAAAACATCAACATGGTTTCAGAGCTAGCTGAAATATTGCCACTGCATAGTTTTTGTTTGTCACTGCATAGACCTAAACTTGTCAAGCTCATTGAGTAACTTATTGGAGGACGTTGATTTTATTTTTCCATAGATCAACTCGCCCTAGCCTAACGCACCCCTAGTGGTCTCAAATTGCATCTTGGTGAAAGTTGAAATTTCACCTAAAACCCACTACTACAGTGGCAGCAACTTTCTTTGTGAAACTCGTTGAGCATTTATTGGGCTGAGTTGAGGAAAACGTTTTTTATAGATCATTTCTCCTTACCCTAGCACACCTATTGCACTTCTCAGTTTGACTTTCCGTCAAAGTTGAAATTTTAGGGTTTATTGACATTTTCCTGGACATTGAACTTTCTACTATCTTGATTTTGTGATTTCCTCATGTACTAATGGTGTCCAGATTCAAATTAGAAGACAAGCTGGATGGTGTTACAAATTTTAGAGGTATGCACTTATATATGTTTCCAAGTTACATCATTTAGCAGAGTATGAGGGTGTTTGCAAGGGATGTACAAGGGACCTTGTCGAAGCAATGACCCAAAGGAATCATTGGATCTAGTGCACTCAAAGGAATAGCACACCATCCCTAGCAATTAAGACTCCAAGTTTGCATATCAGGTTTGATATTTTTATATTGTTGCATATTAAATAAATATTGCAACCGATGCAACAGTATTTAGAGTTCTATTACTGATGAGTACTTTTTGCTATCAAATGTTTAGTGACACTTGAATATTGTTAGTGCAATAATCATTATGTAAATACTCATTGTTTAGTACTAATGATGCACTTGTTTGCAAGATAGAATTGATCTCCTCTAGGAGATGTTCTTGGTTGTTGTCTTTGTCCTAGGAAGGTTACCTTGTAAATTCCATGGAGGTTACCATGGAGATGTTCTTGTTTTGTTCCAGGCAGGTTACCACGAAGGAATGACTAGTAGCAACACTAGAGAAGTGTTGTTCTTGTTCTTTGTTTCTTATTCTTGTTCTTGTTCCAAGAAGGTCACAGGTGATAGCTCTGAGAAAGAGCTATAGTGACAATTGTTCTTGTTCCTATTTTTTGTTGTTCTTGTTTCTATTTCCTATTCATAAGAATATTGTTCTTGTCTGTTGTTTTCCTTTGTTATTACTCTTGTTCCGAGCAGGTCACAAGTGGTAGCTCTGAGAGGGAGCTATAGTGACAGTTGCAAGAGGCAACATATTAGATGGTCTCTAGTTTGAGACATGGAGTAGACTATCCAGACATAGAGTTGTGTACATGACCGTATACATCCATGTACCGAAGGCGAAGAGGACGAAATTAGAACCTTATGGAAAGAAGGATATTTTTGTGGGATACAGAGTGTTTCACATGGAGATTGATTGTGAAGAGCAGAAGACTCTAAAGATGACCATATAGATCCATCTAGTCCAGTTGTTCACTCTTTAGATCATTAGGAAGAGTCAATGGATCCAGTCGAGTCAGTGGATCTACCTAGAGATGTTGCAGTGACCAAGAAGAGCCAAGATGTTTTCGTGATACCTCGCAGGTTGCAATATGGCATGCAGCTCCCCGTGATACTTTCAAGGAGAGAAAACTACCTCAGAGATTCTCGAGTTACATGGAGTCCCATCATTGATTCCAAATCTTCTAGTTATGAAGACGAGCATGTGGCTCCACTAGTGGTGAGGCAGGTAGCCCCACCAAGTACCAGCTCAGAGGGAGCCAGAGTTCAGAAGGAGTCAGCCTCCCAGGACAGTTCATTGGAGATCAAACTTCAGAGGAGATTAGCATATGCAAAGGAAGCAGATGGCTCCAAAGATTCTACAGACTCATAGGGAGTCATGTTTTAGAGGCAACATGGTACTCCAATATCGATGGATACTCTATGAGCTTGGGGTGATGCAGATCCCAACCTTTGCTACAAGGTTGTTGATGATGATTCTTTGATCTATGTTGATGATATGTTCCTCACGAGAGAAGAATATCTCTTTGTCCGGTGTAAGAGGGAGTTGACCTCAAAGTTCGAGATGAAGGATATTGGCCAAATGTGCTATGGGATTGGAGGTGTGACAGAGATCAGATGAGATCTTCCTCGATCAAGGGATACTAATGAGGTTCAATATGATGGACTGCAAGTCCATGGAGACAAGTCCAAAGAAATTGAGTGATAAAGCTTCAAATTCAGATTTGGTGGATCCCACAATGTACAAGCAGTAGATTGGATCCTTGATGTACTCAGTTAATGCAAGGCCATATATTTGTTTTACAGTGAGCACTCTGAGCCAATATTTAATTGAAGCCAAGGCAGTTCCAATGGGTGGTAGCGAAGCATGGTACAGTTGGATATGGTTTATCTCAGGTGATGAAGTGAGGCTACAGAGATATACAGATTTTGATTAAGCAGGGAGTGCAGTAGACAGATTGAGCACCTCGGGGTATTGCTTCAGCTTGGAATCGGTTACGATTTTCAAGATAAGCTAGAAGCAAGCTTCTATAGCACTCAGGAGTCAGTATAGCATAAACGGAGTATGTCACAACCGGTGTCGCAAGTCGTGAAGTAGTGCAACTTCATAAGCTTCTTCCAGGACTTCATCCGAGACATGGTACAGAAGGGAGCAGTGAAGCTCCAGTTCTTATCCACAGATGAGCATATTGCAAGATATCCTCCCAGAGTGGCCATGTTGACTTGGTTGAGGAGGACGATACATAGGAATAACCATGCTGATTTGGCTAGTGATGAGTGTTGATCTTTCAACATAGGGTAGACATTCTCCCAAATTCTTCATGCACGAGGCTATGCTAGTGCTAATATGACCAAAGTGAGAATGATTCATTCACTTACAAGTCACGAGACTCTACTAGTGGTGAATGGCCCAGGTATGTTGATGTTCTCCAACCAATAGCATCAGGAAAACATTCTCCTAGATTGGTCATGCACAGGGATGTGCTAGTGCTGATATGACCAAAGGAGAATGATTCATTTACTTATGGGGCTCTACTAGTAGTGAATGGTCCATAGCATCGGGCAGACATTATCCTGGATTGGTCATGCACGGGGCCATGCTAGTACTGATATGACCAAGAGTAAATGATTCATTCATCCACGGGGCCCTGCTAGTGGTGAATGGCCCAGGTATGGTCTTTCTCCTATCGAGGAGTAGATGGACTCACGATGTTATCACATGCATATTCCGGGACGAAATCCATGTGCAGAGATGGCACATCAACATCGCTCATGAAGACAACATTTCTATGAAAAAAGAAATCCAAGTATGGAGAATGCCTCCCTCGTTGAGAGGGAGTGTTGAAGATTTGCAACTTCGAGCAAGTCACTCTCCACAAGAAAGTACAAGACCCATCTACACCATTACAGAAGCCCGAGGAAGAAATTGAAGACCCAAGGAGAGAAGTTGGCCCCACCAATAAAAGATAGAAAATAATAAAGTAATTTGAAGACCCAAAATAAGAAGTCGGCCCCAGACAGGCACCCAGATTAGTATAAATACTGAACTGGATCATTTCATTTGGACAGTCAGACAGCTCCTTCTGCAATGCGCACAAAGCAGTTGCAACTGCAGTTTTGATAATTTCACTATTTATGGGTTTTTGTTATCTTGATGAGTGCACCACACTTGGGAAGGATATTGTTGGTTGTTCTTGGTCATCTTATTGAGGCGCTAGGTCTTGGTGATGCTAGCCTTGGGGAGGATCTTCTCTGTATGGTATTTTGGCTATTGGTGGTGATGTATTGGTAATATCTTGGATTGAATGCTTCTATAGAAAGGTTGTTGGGTTTTCTCCCAAGGTTGGGTTTCCCAGGATAAACTCGTGTGTTCTTGTGTCTACTGTGCATGGTTAATATTTCTAGATATTGTTATTTCCGCTCCATTGTTATAGTTGAGATTTTCAGTGTATAGTTATTCTATGATAATTGTTGTATGAAAGTGATTCTTGTTATTAATCATAAGGCAATGAATATCATATTTGAGAATCATAAAACATCAACACCCCTTGTCCTCCAGAGTTGATACAGAGATCAGATTTACCCTCAGCTCTGGTACAAACATCATCTCATCCACCTCCATAGAACCACCTGACACTAGCTGGAATCTAATGCATCCAACCCCATTTAGTGCACGCATGGTGTTGGCCCCACTACCCACATGCGAGTCTGAGCCCGCCTTTGAAACACTAAGGAACATCAATCCCATTCACGTCATATGGCGAGATGATCCATTGTCCACGAACCATGCCCCACTTTCCTCCAACTCTGTGAATATGTTGTTTCTTGAAAGAGAGGCAACCAGAGAAAATTCATCCTCGAATTTTCTTTGCAAACTCATGTTGAGGTTGACATTTATGCCTCCTTCTTGGGACAATGGTTGGCATAGTCGCCAGTCTTGTGACATGCAAAGCATTTCACTTTTCCCATGTCTCTGGAATCTCTCTCTCCACTTCTCTTCTTTGCATGAAGAGCCACATTCTCCTCCTATTCACTCTTTGGTTGGATGGCATGAGTGGCATCAAGTCTCAACGCTTCCTGGGTGAAGTCATCCCGTAATCTCTCCCAATCAAGGAACTTCTCCCGAGCCACCACACCAAGGACAAACACTTCCCACTACATGGTAAGTCATTCAAGGTTGTCCTCACCAACTTGGTCTCGTCCATTACCTCTCCCATAGCTGTCAGTTCATGTCTAATCTGAGTGAACTTTGTAAGGTAAGTGACCACCGACTCTCCCTTGGCTATCTTTGTGCTCCTCAACTTCTCTTTAAGCAGCATCTTCCTACTTTGGTTATCAGACGGGTACAACTTCACAAGGGCCTCCCACATCTCCTTGGTTGTCTTCTTGCTAGATAGATGGGGAATAATGTGGTCTTTGACTCTATCCACAATAATCCTCCTCGTCTTTACATCCTTCTTGAGGTGGGTTGCTAGCTGTGTGGATCAACTGGAGGGACTACTTTCCCTTCAGCGAATTCCAATATCCCATTCTCCTCCAGCACCAAGCCTATACGCTCCCTCCAAGGACAGAAGTTTGACGCACCCTCCAGCCTATCTTCCAACCTTAGGCCAGTCATTTGAGTCAACTCCTCTGGCTGCCCCACTTTCTCTGGTTATGCATCCCACTTGTTGATTTACTCTTTCCAGTCTGTACAGCAAGAAACTTGGTTTGTCATGTACTCAGAAGTTGAGCTCTGATACCATGTTGAACTTTCCTATAACTCAGTCACTCAAATTATTGCCAATAATTTTACTTTAACCAGAAATTACACTTGTTGATATAAAATTTGAAATCATGCAATTAACCTACAGCTGAGTTATAAATCAAAAAATTTACAGCAGAAGCATACACATAACCAAGCACAAAAAATACAAGGACACCAGATGTACCCTGGAAACCCAGTGTGTGGAAAACCAGCTAAGAAGGGGATTTATTATGGGCTTTCAAGAGAAATTACAGCAACAGAAAATTAGAAATTTCTTACATAAGTTTACAGCAACCTTCCTCTCTTCTTCTTAGCTAAAATTGGCCAAGCAAATATGGTTGTACGGCCCAACTACAACGCGCCCAATAGGGGCCAGCAAGTACAGCAGGTGTACGACATGTACAGCCTAGACAATTTCAACCCAGTACGGCCTATACTAAGGCTAGTGGGTACGGCCTGGCTCGCTGAAGTAATTTGGCCCTGATTTGGCCTGTTGCTCCCTGCAGAAAATGCCCAAATATCAGTATGTTGAAGGTTGTCTTTGGCCTGAGTTCGGCCTCCCTTTGTTGTCCAGAATGGTCCTAAACTGACCTCCACTGGCTGCTCCAAACTAGCCCAGAACTCACCCTCTGCTTCAGCTGCTAGCTCATTGCCTTCTCTTTCCCAAGCACCCCTCTTCCTCTCACTTGTTCAACCTCACAAATGAGAATGCATTGTGTATCCTCTCACCCTCAGCCTCTTCCTTTATCCTCCTAGAAGACACCTTTTATTCCTTGATATGTGTGACAATTCAGCCTCCAAGGTTCCAAGGAGGTGTGCCCCCCTTGGTTGGGCCCCACAATCCACTCAAGAGTCCATGAGGTGCGCCCCACTAGCCAAGGGACCCACAAACCACTCAAAAGACAGAAATTTGCTACATTTTCCTAAGTTAGACTTAGGCTAAGATAACTAAGGTTGATCTGAGTCATTTGTGTGTCCATCAGCTAGCCTAGGACACATAGGCATAGCTGAGACACCTACCGAGCTACAAAAACTAACAACATGTATGAGACAATAAACAATTTGAAGCATAATATAGACAATTACCAAGTTATATAGCTCATAAATGACCTCTTAGACAGACACTAGATAATCAATAAATTCAATGGTTGTTGCAAAATTACAGCAATAAAGTAATATATAACAGCAATTGATCTTTTGCAATAGCAACAAGAAAAGGTACTCAAAAATGTAGCAATTTAGCATATAAACCAAGCCTTCAACATGTACAATAATATCCAATTGTTAGATCTGAATTATGAGTATCTTTAACCACTATTCCAAGTATGTATGCAACAATTAAAGTAAACCCCAATGGTTGTAGCAAACTTTTGTAACAACAGTAATAAATATTGTTAGTTTGCTACAGTTAGAGTTAGAGAAGTTAGTAAAATCGCTTGGAGAGATAGAATACTAGTTCTAAGTGTAATTTTCACCACAAGAAGAGCTTTGGACTAGTGTCATTATCTTTTAGGGCTTATGGAATTAAGCATGCAACACTTAAAGATGGACTTGTTAGAATATAAGTGGATGTGCTCGTTTTACCATTAACAATACCCTTGTCACCCAACCATAGGCCAAAGCCACCCTCCGACACCTTAACCTTGACAGAGAATCACTCCAGAAGCAAACCCTAGGCTAGATAGCCAAACAAAGGGTAGCGCACCTTTCCCCAAGGATAGCGCACCAACAAGAGTTGATCAGATAGTCCAAACCCTAGCCAAGATATATTTCAAGACAAAATGTAACTGCTCGTCGCAGCAACTGCACCGGCAGCTCTCCTCAAACCTGCGCACAAAACTGGGCACTGCAGTGTGCACAAGTGTTGCTCTGCAATTCTGAGACTGCCTGCAAGAATGAGAACTGGCCTCCTATATTTATACTAATTCTGGCTAACTGTTTGGGCCGACTTCTCATTCTCGATATCTGTCTGTTCAGTATATATTATTATTTTCGGTCAACTTCTTCTCTTGGAGGCTAATAACCTAATATAAATTATCTTCTTGAGTCGACAAGTCTTCTAGGGTTATTTGCCAACTCATTAGGGTTTCTTCTTGCTTCCCGGAGTATTCTATCATCGTTATGTTTACACGTGGAGGTAAATACCTCCCGCGGCTACCATAATATCAACACTTCCTCCTAGCTAGGGAGGTATTACAAGTAATGGTCTTGAACACAAAAACATATCATTCACCCGGTAGCATCAACATAGTTGTATAGACTAGATCATGACTAGATCATGAGCACCATCATCATCATCAGCTGCATCATCTCTCGAAACCATACTCTTATCTAAGTAATCAGACATGATGCTCACTCCACAGAGTGATACAAGAGCCATTCTTCTAATCTAGAAGAGTAAATGCTCTGAACCATTTTCTGTCAGGAAAATCTTTGTTCATCATTCATCTGGATGATAATTATTTCCAACAAACCACTGATAGTCTTCAAGGCAATCAGAACAAAATAGAACACAACTGTGTCTATCCATAGTAGTACATAATTACAATCCAGTGGTACACTACCACACCAAGTAGCACACAAGTACTTGATCAGTAACGTATAGTCACAAACAATGGAACACATCCTTCACAGTAGTATACATCTACTGTCATGCAGTATTCATAACAATCCTCTGATATCAACCTGAACAGAAACAATGTTATGATATAAACTGAATCATTTGGGTCAATCTTTCACTCACATCTGTGAGATCTGAAAGAATATCTGCCCTCAAAAAGGTAAAACATCAATAATGAGTTGTTTGGACTATTCTTCTCAAGCAATGAAGAATAATTGTCCTGATTTATGAACCTAGACCATTCCCCACCCTGGGCCATTCTTCCTACACTAATCAAAGTGCACCCTGGAGAGAATGTATAAACCCTAAGGAATGCCTATCCCTGATTGTTGAGCCTAGACCATTCCCCACCCTGGGCCATTCCTCCCACACTAATCAAAGTGCACACTAAAGAGAATGTATAAACCCTAAGGAATGATCGTCTGGATCATTTCCCCTGTTAACCACAAGAGGGAAAGATTGTCATGTATCAACCTCCAAAATGGACCATTCCTCATGTTAACCACAATGAGAAATCATTGTCCGGCAAGGCTAGCCAGTCTTCTTGAGTAACCCTCAAGAAGAGAGACTACCCTAGACCACTCCCCATGTTAACCAAAATGGGAAGTCATTGTCTATGATACATCAACAATCTAGACCATTTCCCATGTTAACCACAATGGGAAATCGTTGTCCGTCAGAAATCTCAATCCACTTTCCGAACTGGAAAGGAAACAACTGCTCATCCTGGATCATTTTTCGAACTGAAAAATCACTGTCCATAAATCAATACATATCAATGCTCCCTCCCAACCTAAGAGTCGTCTCTTCCTCTTTCAATAAGGAAGTCGTCTCCACGAGCTCTAGCTTGAGTATGCAAACTCTTTCATCTTGGATGGAAGCTTTACCAAAATGTCTGCTTATCTGCTCATCTTTGGAGATATGTATTGGAGAACCACTTTCTCCTTTCTAGACTTCATCACAGATAATGTAATGCTTGATTTCAAATGTACTTCGTTCTGGAGCACTGGTTTTTCTTTGAAGGCTTCATGTAGCTTTGATCAATAGAGTATATCATAGTTGGAAAACTGGAACATATCCATGTGGCACTTCTTTTGTTATCATGAGATCTGATCTACTGAGTAATCATCTTGATACAATATCTCTTTTATAGAAAATCTTCACCACGCTTCTGTTGTGCACTGGAGGTTCTCCACCAAGTTGTTCTTCTATCTGCATTCAAGGATCTCTTTTTGGTATGCCTCAAAATCTTGAGGTTGCTCTTCATATGCTCTTTATTCAATTTCTCTGGAGAACATTCTTTCCATTCATTTGATGTAGAACTCCAACTCATGGATGTTACGGATGATATAATGACTATGTAGAGATATGTCTGGTTTACTGAAACAAGTAATCATCATGGTCTTCTCCCTTGATCTGGGAGAACCTCTAGTTCTAGATCTCGTAATGCTTTCATTCATAAGTCTTCCATACACTGTTCTTCATCACGACTTTCAGTTCCTCTGCTTGATTGCTTTTATTGAGTTCATATCAGGCTAGCAATATTGATACAATGACTGGTTGTTTTGGCTTCTCTTTCTTTCTTTGAATCTTTATGTGCTTCCTCGTGTTTATCTCTTGGGTCCATGGAGTAGATTCCATGCCCTAAAGATTCCATTTCTTTCTTTCATCACACAATCACAGATGTGGATGGACAGCCAGGGATACTTTAAGGCTTCTCTTCGAAGAAGACTTCTTCTGAGGTTGAATTGGACACGTATTGTCTTTCATGGCTGCTACCATGGAGATATACTTCATCATCTTTAATGGATCATAGGATTAGCTCCCCCCTAATTCTTGCTTCATGTATGAGTGCTTATAATCGGCTCCCTCCGTCTAACAGAGTCCATGCTTCTGTCTGCATCCTTATTGTCTTCTGCAATATATGATTGGCTCTCTTTGTCTAACAGAGTCCACGCTTTTGTCTTGTTGTCTTCTACAAAACGTTATAAGTCTTTCTCTGATTTCTTTCTGTCTTTGCTTCTTCTAAGTCTCTTCATGATGGATTCGGCTAATCTTGCAATAGATTTCACATGATTTGTTTGACGTATTTCATCCTTTCATGTGTATTATCTAATGATATCCATCCTTATCTTTTTGTTCTTCCATAGGTATAGTTCTTCTTGGAACACATTATCTTCCAAGAGATAGATATACAAGATATGTACATAAATAAGAAGAGGATTGTTACCTTTAGAAGAAGAAGTCCCTTTCATCCTGCTTGGTCTTCTTTGTAGGTTCATTTTCTTCGGCAATTGATGCTTCATGTTTCTCCTTTGCACTAATCCTTGATTCTTCTTGAGCACAGCAAGTCCAAAGTTCTTCAAATGTTGGATGCTTATTTCTTGTGTTCATGCTTGCGTCAAATGCATCCCACGTCTTGGGAAGACCATTGAGTACTATGTTTACCAACTCCTTCTCTGAGATGATCTCTTCAATAGCTTGTAGTTGATCTCTTAACTGAGAGATTCTCGCAAAGTATGATGTTATGTTGTCGTCATCATTCATCTTCATGTCACGGAGTTCATTCTTCAGACTCATTACTTGTCCAATGCTTCTGACTGAGAAGATATTTGTTAGGGTATCGTACATCTTCGATGAGTCAAGATGGGAGATGTAGGGTATCAAGTGGTCTTTTATAGATTCCATTGTGATACTCATAGCATTGATGTCACTGTCTTTGAACTTCTCTATAGTTACAACGTTCTGCAGTTCCTTCTCTTTTCCTTCTTCAAACTCTAGCTTCACGATCTTTCCTTTCACGATATCCAGCACTTTATTCTTGGCAAGGATGAGGTCAATCCTTGTCTTCCACACTTTGAAGTTAGAGGCTCCATCTAACTTGTTCTTTGACTTCATAGGATAAGTCATCTCTGCTTTGACTTGGTCAAACCCTAGTTTTGACCAAAAACTCAAACTTCACGTCTTGGCTTGCTGAGAGTATCAGGAGATGCGCTAGGCTAGAGCGCACTGATCTATCCGGAGATTAGGTCAATCCATTCACTTAAGGTGCCTTAACAAGATGATTAGGGTTTCTGCAACTGCACCAGCGAGTAACCCTAGCGACAGTGCTATGGTGATTGCTCCTGCTAGAAACCCTAGCAGCAGTTCTTCAACAAACTTAATATCCTCACGGCTATGTTTCCTTCCAACGGTCAGACTGAATGAAAGAGGTGTGGGCCCATAACCTGTTAGAATATAAGTGGATGTGCTCGTTTTACCATTGACAATACCCTTGTCACCCAACCATAGGCCGAAGCCACCCTTCGAGCACCTTAACCTTGACAGAGAATCACTCCAGAAGCAAACCCTAGGCTAAATAGCCAAACAAAGGGTAGCGCACCTTTCCCCAAGGATAGCGCACCAACAAGAGCTGATCAGATAGTCCAAACCCTAGCCAAGATATATTCCAAGACAAAACGTAACTGCTAGCTGCACCGACAGCTCTCCTCAAACCTGCGCACAAAACTGAGCACTGCAGTGAACACAAGTGTTGCTCTGCAATTCTGAGACTACCTGCCAGAATGAGAACTGGCCTCCTGTATTTATACTAATTATGACTAACTGCCTGGGCCAACTTCTCATTCTGGGTATCTATCTATTCAATATATATTATTATTTATGGCCGACTTCTTCTCTTGGAGGCTAATAACCTAATAGAAATTATCTTCTTGAGCCGACAAGTCTTCTAGGGTTATTAGCCAACTCATTAGGGTTTCTTCTTGCTTCCCAGAGTATTCTATCATCGTCATGTTTACACGTGCAGGTAAATACCTCCCGCAGCTACCATAATATCAACAGGACTTAGATAGTCAAGAAGGATGAGGTTCAAACCCTAAGGTGCAAAGCCTCTTGGACCTTAGGATTAAACCTTCAAGATAATGACCTCTAGGGTGCAAAGCCTCTTGGGCCCTAGATGTCGTTTCTCCCTCTTCTAGGTGACCTAAATCAAGGATCAAAGACAAAGATCAAAAACCTAAGGTGCAAAGTCTCTTGGGCCTTAGGTCCTTGAATCCTAGCAAGAGAATACTTTCACAAAACTTGGACAAATAAAGCATATGAAGGAGAAAAAAACTTATGTCTCCTTTCTAAGGATTCACCAAAACAAAGTAACATGGACAAGATAGTAATTATCACCTTAAAACATTAGCAATGACATAAAATTGCAACAATTACTTACTTATCCAAGTCGCTAGGCAAAGAAAAACCCTAGTTGCAGCAACATACCATCCAAGAAAGCAAAAGCATCCACAAAGATCCTCCCCCAAGAGGTGCGCACTAGATCCAAGAGACAAGAGAGAGTAGAGAAAAAAATTTCTAGTCTCTCCCACACAAGTGTGACGAGTCAATGTGATGATGAAAAATAAAGTTGAGCACTACCCTTATTTATAAGGAAGCCCTAGTGCTCAAATAGTCCAAAAAGTCAAAAGTCATGTCTACAAGTGGGATCAACCCCTCAATTTGCCTCTACAAATGATAAATCATGTCAAAACAATATAATAATGCCCTCCTAGGTCACACGTGTGGTGATGGCATGCTCAATGAGGGTGTGTGAAGGCCTTACAAGGACATGTGTCATCATCTCATGGTGCAATCATGGTTGGAGGTGCATCTCCTCATCTATGGTCATGTCACATCATCAATGGTACCCCAAGTGGTCATCAAGCCCCATCATCGTCAAACCCTAAAGTGTGACATCATCATCAAAGGAGGGCCAACGTCCAAGGTGTAGAACACAGCATCCAAGGTGGAGAAAAGTGCATCTCATCTCTGCAAGGCATCCAACTGTCTACTGGTGCAAAGTCCTCCATCCAATGAGTAATAATCCCTAGGGTACAATGCCCAGCATGTGGGCTTTTAGCCCATCTATGTGCCACCATGACCAAATTTGTCAAAGCCAAGCCCATCAGTCCATCGTCCAAGGTCCAAAAGATGTGAGAGTGTTTATCTAAGTGTGTCAAGCCATCCCACGACTCAATGCTTTGCATCACATGTGTCATATCTTGCAATAAAGGCACAACATCCCGGGTGAAATCCTGGTGCGTCCTTCAAAGTACCATGTGAGGTGCATCCAAGTCAAATCAAAGCATGAAATCAAGCGTGCCAATGTTCATAAGATATACTAGTCCTTGAATCATGCAAATTAAGTTGTTGCTTAAGATATTATCCACATGAATAATTCACATCAAGTATCCCCTTCAAATTTCACACCAGCTCAAGACTTTACATAAGTTGACAAGTTTGAATACGGGAGGACCTTCATCTGACTCTAATAGGTATGCCAACCAAAATAGTGAAAGAAAAGACCTAGGTAGAGGGATATGTCTCAAGGGAAACAATGAAAGAAAAGAACCCTTCAAGAGCAACTGTGATAGTGGTACGTGTTGGGCTTACTTCACGGCTTCTGGTATCATTGAATCTATTTCTATGAGTTCCTTTGTGGAGAGTGCGCTTACTCTTGAGTTACCACTTTCTAAGCACTATGTTTTTCCAAGCCCCTTAATCTGTCTTTTTATTAGTCCTCTTATCATATTTGCAAATCCCCTTTAAAAGGTTTCAAGCTATGGCATCACTGCTATAGGACTAGGGTGAACGCGAAAAGGATAGAGCTCGAGTTTGGATTGGCTTAGCAGCGGCAATCAACCTCTGGGCCTTCAACCCCTCTTCTCATGAGAGAATGGACCATGACCCATTACCGAAGTTTAGTGCATTGTGACAGTTTCTAGGATGGAAAGTGTTAAGTATGGTGGGGAAACAAAACGTTACCCTTGTGAGGGCCCCCCAGTAGTACCCCTTTTCCCTGGGCGGTGACAACACGAGACTAGGGCACAAATGTTGGCCACCAAAGTGAAACAAGGAAACAAACATAACTTCTTGAGCTAGTGATCCATTATCCAACTTCAACCAATGATCCTCATTCACATGCCTAGTAAATTAAGCACAACACTTCACATGAAAGGACTAACATACATCATGGTGATGTTGGCTTACCATCTCCCATACACTGAGTTGACTCGATGTGATGAGCATGGTTGATCCAAGGTAAACGAGGCAATCTGAGGGGGGCTGTTGGGCTGCTATTTGTGGACATGTTGATCATCATCATTGTCGGGATCATTGTCTTCACTGTGGGCCATGAGACATGATCTCCTCTAGTTACCCCTAGGCATGGAGGGGTAACAGCATTGACGCAACTAGCTTGTAACTCTTTATAAAAAAAGCTTTCACTTTCTCATTATGAATACAATCTTGGTTTCCTTTATGTGTTATCGTTATAGGGAGGATACCAGAAACAAACAAAGAAAACTCTGATGGGGTAAAAACACCAATGGCAATTGATCAAATTCTATTCCCAATATGTCAGAAACCATTCAAAGAATTACATTAACAACATGAGACCCTTTGTTTCAATCCTCGTTCAGGAAAGGATATGAAGAGACACCATCAATAAAAGATCACATCCACTTGTCCTCACAAGTATATGTTATCTTCAACAATTCTCACAATCTATTAATCTTATTGTAGTTCTCTATATACACATTTATATTATGCTGTACATCGTAACATAAATTCAGAACAAACAGTGTTTGGTTTGGTTGTTTATATTAAATCTGTTTGTCTTGTTCTAACACCACACTTTAACTTGTCAATTATGCTAAGGTCCTGAATACACACATCATAACCAAGGAACTACTTGGTCTTCCCTGAGCTTGGGCACTCGAATCACAAAGTGTTTGAAAATTTGTGCCAGTTAGGTTGGAATTCGGATATTCAAATATGGTGAATTTTATATATCATTATGACTTTGTATGCTTAAATTGTGTCTTGGATGAAACTATACATGCTAAATCTCGATAATTTCTTTCACAATAAAAGCATCATAGGAACTCCCACAGTCCTTGAAGGTAGAACAGTACTAGTTGCAATCCCCAAGTAATTTTGATGGATTCAATTCCATCCAAGGATTCCCAGGCCAAAGGAGGCATGAATGGTGTCCCAGCCCACAGATTCTTAACCCTTGAATATTTGTGAAAAATTAATTTGAAGATATCCACGTTGAGAGTGTCAATGCCCATGCTCTCCGATAGATGCTGGAATGACTGAGAATTCATATAATATCGAGTCTCAGCTAAAAGGGAAATTCAATTTCTTCATAATTCACAACAAAAAAAATAACATTACGAATCTGTAGTCCATAAATAAATAGATCACAAGTCTCATACCCAAATATCAAAAGTTCAAAGTAAAAATTCAAAATGTATTAGTGATAGATTAGGAGAGTAGAGTCTTGAGTCCATAAATAACTTAATTGGAGAGGAATTCTCAAATATCCATTATGTTGCCACTTACCAGCCAAAAAGTGAAAATATATGACCAAAGAGAAGTTTGCTCCAAGGCTGAAGAATAAATAACACAGGACATATATCTCTGGAGGACTCACTCTTAGCACTCTCAAATATTTTCTCCTTTTCACACCTTTGCACCGCCAATATTTTTTAAACTTACTCGACGAAATCAAACTCACCGACACTGAGACTGAAATAATCGGCAAATATTGCATGGAAATCTAACTTTTTTGCAGAAAAATTGCAACCGTGTTTCGCAAACGAACAATTAAATTCTGATTCTAATTAGTAGGTTCCCTTATAGAACCATGTGCAAAATTTGGAACTGGAAGACCTAGAACCTGCATTTGCTTGTAAGCCCGCTGCCAGCTCTCTGGACTGACCTCCCCACCAAGAGCACGCACCACAGCACCACCACTGCAACATCCCATTCTGCAGCAGTCAGCTAATGGGAGGCCCTTTATCATTCCATATAGAAAACCACTTGCGAACAAATCCCCAGCACCAGTTGTATCAATGACCTCTGCCCCTTCGATGGCTGGAACTCGAACAATCTGTAGTGAGAAACCCATAAACCCGTGTCATTAACAGCGGCATGAAATATGTGTGACAGAACCAGTCACAAGAAAAACTGATCAGTCAGAGGATATGTAGAAGTTCTGGCAACCTCTTTCCCATTTCGAGCAATGCAGCCTTTGGGACCAAGCATTACTACGGCCCATCTACAATATTTGGCCAAAAACTCCAAAGCAGACTCCGCATCTGCATTAGGCTCACCACTGCGGACATAAAGGCAACCATATAAGATAAAAAGGAAATTAAAACGTGAGCTCCACTAGTTATAGGGTCCACTTTACGAGTTGTTCAGTAATGCCTTGGGCATAAGTATTCTTATGCATTTTTAAATGAAATTGTTTCATGTGAGATCAGTTTATGGCCGCTAGACACAATTAGAATATGCTGAGACCAATCCCTACTTTGAACACAAAGTGGTAGCATTAGTAATACCTTTCATAACAGAAAAATAGAGCATTAACAAAACACCACCATTTACCTCATCAATTCTCTTGCTTCATCTTCATTTGCAAAACAAAGATCTACTTTCCCAGACTCTAATAAATCTAACAGTTGTGATCTAAAGTTCCGAACCACCTGCCCATAAGCAACTGAATATTATACACTGTCAAACTGCAATACTTTCACTGACGAGTCCAAACAAATGGAAACATGAGACCAGAAAAAGATATTCAAGCAGTACAGCACCTCAAAACTGGCCAAATCCATCGATATACATGCACCATCTTGCTTTGCCAAACTAACAGCTTTCTCCACCAACTTTTGGCCATAGAATCCATACCCATTCAGCACAACCCACTGGCAATAAACAACTTCTGAGTCACATTGATGATGTTACATTGAAATTACTACCATTGAAATATGTATATACCATACATCATTCAGAATCTCATATGTCAGTATTCAGTATAGCACTCTCTAACTTCTGACATACTTTTACGTCAGCAGTAGCACCTAAGCTTAATTACTAGGCCCCTTCAACCATTATAGGTCAATTCATTATCCAACAGTTCAAGAATGCAGTAAAAAGACAGTGACAACAACGATTTGAGTACCTGAGATCCTCTAAAATCATCACCATTCAGCTCACTGGCCTGTGAAAAAGGTTGAAATAACTATCAATTGAACAATCTTCACAACCAAGCAATCAATAGGCAGAGCAGTGACTGTTGAAAATATATATATATATATATATATACAAACAATATACCTGGAGTCTAACTGCATCAGACAGGCAAGGACGCATGGTACGATTGCCTTCAGCATCAACCAGACATGCACACTGTTCCATCAATCAGAAATGCTTGTTACGATATGAAATATGTTGGAGTAAATGCAAATATTTGACTAATATAGTGACTCAAACGTCAGTCGGGCATGCTTATTGAAGAAGAAAACAAGCTGGACAGTTAAAAAGATAGTTATGATGAACCTGTCCAGTCGGCCCTGTTTTGATCCTTAATTGTGGAAGACTAACCCCCGACATCTTCATGTTTGTCAGGAACATCTGTCCTTGTTCATCATCACCGCAAGCCCCTACTATGTTACAAGAAACTCCAAAGCCTGCTGCCAAACCTCGAATGGTATTGGCAACACTTCCACC
>ML797122.1:383419-394974 GCA_009831015.1 Picea engelmannii
GAATGTTGCTTGGATTTATGATGACCAACACCTCCTTCCAGATATATCCTTCAACTTTGATAGTATTTGGTTGTTGTACAATGTATACAAGAAAATTAGAAATGTTGGCAATGGATATTTCAGGGTTGCCATTGTTTATTGAAGAGGATTTGAGAAGCTTAGCACATGAGAAACCTCCATAATATGTACCTCATTATCTTTTGGTTGCTCAGATGCATCTTGTATTATATATGTTTGTTACATAGTTACCAAATGGCAATTTAAATACGACTATGAATTTGGACACACATAAGGATACGGTATATGGACAAAATACTCGTGGGTAAAATCCAGTACTAAAAATATACAGGAGTATGCATCTCACAAATACAAAATGAATGCAAATTTCTCAAAATTTTAGAAACTTAGAAATATAAATAAACAAATTCAATGATTTTAGGCTACAAGTTGGTACTAGTATAATATCACTAATATTATAAAGATTATATACAGATACATATATGGTACAAATCACAATATGGACAAAAAAATTATGGGTAGAATCCAGTACTAAAAAAATACAGGAGTACGCATCTCACAAATACAAAAAAACATGCAAATTTCTCTAAATTTAGAAATTAATATAAATAAACAAATTTAATGATTTTAGGCTATAAAGTTTGTACTAATATCGTATCACTAGTAATATTAAAGATTATATAATATAATATATAATTATGTAACTAATAATACTAATGATTAAGACTATAAAGATGATACGATAATAGTAGTATGATATTAGGTTAATACTAATGATTAAGACTATAAAGATGATACGATAATAGTAGTATGATATTAGGTTATATATTTAATATATAACCTAGATTATAATTAACCTAATATTGTTATAAAAAGGTATTTGTGTGGCATAGAGGAATACCTATTTGTACTATGTATAAAAAGGTCTATATAGGAAATCCTATTTGTACTTGGTCATATGCAAAGGATGACCCAGCACACACTTGTCACCACCACTAGCAGTTCGATCACCAGACGAATGCACACAACCCGACCAACACAGATTGTAAGAGAAAAATCACAGAGCAGGTAGAGTAAATGCCTAGGAAAACACTCCTGTTAGCACATAAACATTTGTGCGTTGGGTTGGACTTGTGAGTTTCAGAGAGAGATTTGAGAGTCTGGGTGAGTCTGGCCAAGCTCAAGTTTCCATGAAATTCGGCTGCAAGGGATTAGTTTTTCCCATGATCGAGCCCCGAAGCGCTCAATTCCGTTCACTACAAAGGTATTTTGGTTCGAGGGTTGGTTGCTTCGAGTCATGAGTTCCATTGACGTTTCTCTAAGGCCGCAAGGGTTTCGTCATTACCTTATTTGGCAAAATACAAAAGTGTTTTGCACAATTTTTTGGAGGTCACTATACAAACCCTAGATTTGTAGACCCGGCATGACCAAACCTAAGTCGGCGCAAAATTTCCCTGGGCTAAGGAGTGTAATTATCTCTCCGCGAGCACGGAATTGAATTTCCGCTCGTGGGTTCTCTTTCTTGCACACAAAGCACGCAGGTTGGGTCACGAGCACAGCGCAAGGGATGTTTATGGGAGCTCAAGCCAAGGTTTCACAAAACAAGGGCAAAGCTCTCGTGATCCTGTGGGGCAGTAATTAATTGTCAGGGGTCGCATTTTGCAGCTACAAGAAGCAAGTCCGTGAGCAGGGAACAAGTAGGCAAGGTCCGCAAGCAACAAGCAAGGTTGCGAACAGTAGGCAGGATTTGAATTGCAGGTGTTACCCCCCTTAGTTGCACCAGGCAGGATTGACGATGATCCGCAAAGGTTGAGCAAGATACTTGTTCAAATTCAGAGTTCAAAAGTCCAGCCAAGCCTTATGGCCCCTTTCAGAAACTCTCTTCTTCTTTTATGCATTGTCCATCCCCCCATGGGGAAATTGTAATAAAATGAGCTAGCATGATGACCTTGTTATGTAAAAGAATTAGCTCCCTAAGACTTCATCATGAGTGCATACTCTAGGGTGTTTTTTTTACTTGTTAATTATTTCTTGTTGTCTAAGCCAGTTATAATTTCTAAGTGTCTTCACTCATTACATCCAAAACTAGAGTTTGTATTGATGGTCAAGCCGTAGTAAGTTGTCTAAGTCTGGTGTCTAATGTATATTACCATGCTATTCATTGTTTTAAGTCTTATGGACATGCACTAAGTCCCCCTTAGGATTTTTTAATGTTTTAATAAGTCGTAAAATGAAATTTTTACCTTGTAATTTGATGTACCATTTATAACATGGTACTCGGAGATGTTGTATGCCATGGGGGTATTCGTTTTCTAACTCAGAATACCCCTTTTATCTATGTACCCCCTTTTACTTATTCTCTTATAAAAGTCAATTTTACTCGAAAAAGGTGAATAAAATCAAAATAAATCAACATTCCTATTTTTTAGGAAACATGTCCAGGACATTTTTTGAGTTAATTCACCCTCTCTCTTTGTTCACTAAGTGATAGTGGCATTTGATGGAGAGTTGAGTGTGTGGATGAGTTAAGTGGCAAATAGAAGTGAGTTAATAGTGAGATGAGTTGAGTGGGTGAAGAACTCAAGGAGAGGTGCACCCTCTTTATTGGGAGGTGGCGCACTCTCCTTGAGGGCATCAATCCCAAGGTGAGGCGCACCTCCCCTCTTCTTATGTGTCATCTTCTCCTTCTCTCTTACTTGGAGATGTGGCACACTCATCCTTTAGTTGTATCATCTGTCTCTTACATGTGGCACATTTCCTCTTGATATGACTCGACCTCTAGCTTTGGGAATGGCTCCCACTTTGCTATATAATAAAGCTACCTCTCCTCATTCAAGAGAATGGAAGTTTGGGTATAGCTTGGTATTGTACTTATAATTTGGATATCATTTTGGAATAAAGAAGACTATGGTGGCTAGCATTTTGTGTGGGTGTTTGATGTTGGCATTTCATATATGAGGTAACCTTTGCATATTTTGTTTGCATTCTATTTGTTATTGTTGGCCTTTGAAGGGGTGTTGTCACCCAGTAGAAAAGATCCTCAAAACTAGTTTGTTTTTTAGGATCTTTTGTCTTTTTACATATGCAGTTAAAGATTTGCATGCAAATTTAGTTTAATTACATGCTATCTAGATTTCATGTGTAGGGAACACCAATATTTAATGGTTTTATGCAAGAGTTTCTAAGCTTTACAGGTCCTCATGCTTGAAGAAGTGGTTGGACTTGTTTGTACCTTCCACAATCTTTAAGGATTCCAAGAATGTAGTCCCTCATCTTTTCACCAAAAAGGACTCCATAGCCCAAAGATCCCACTTATCAAGCTTCTTCTCTTTCTCTCCTCAAAATTTCAAATATTTCTTGGTTCTTTCCAATTGCATGCAAGTAGCTTTAGCTTATAATTACAAATCAAACATAAATCTTTACTTGTGCATGCATGCATTGATAGATCTAGATTGTATCTTAAAACTACTATCATTTAGAGCTAGATTTATCACTTGATGTTCACTTTTAACAAGCTTTTCTTTCTAATTTTTTAAAGGCTAAAAGGTAGTTCATTTTAAGAACTTTTATTACAAATTTGGCAAACTTAGTGCCACTTTGTTTGCTGTCCTAAAACAGCAAACAAAACCACTAAGAAAGTTTGTTTAGATCTTGCTTTCTTGGTCTTTAACTCACTAACTTATCATAGGGTTTCTTGGATAATTGTTGCCCAACTTCTAACATCTTTTTTGCAGGCTGTCCCAAAGTAATTTGGGGCATTTTCCTGCATTATAACTTGTTGTTTTTGTATGTTTAACGAACAGCCAAGGGGAAACGTTGCCCGTTTTCAAGGAATCGGGCCATCCTAGACCACCCGAGGCACCTAACTTTCTTCCAAATTCTTTTTCCTCTAATTTTGTAAGTTTGATGGTCCTCCATTAATAAAAAGGACCACAAACATTCTTCAAAGATCATTGTAACCTCAAAGGAATAAGTGGGCTACCCAGCACCCATCTCAATCCCCCCCACCCTGGGAGGAGCTACGTTTGTCTAATTTTCATGGTGTTTCTCATATGCTTTTCATTTTGCTAACTTAAAAAAAGATAAAATAAACCATAAAATTAATCACAACACCGCAAAACATTAGTTAGATTTCATTTCATAGATTAATTTAGATTAGATTTCATTTTCTGCAATTTCAAAGTTGGCAACTAAACAATCCCCTCAACTTTCCCTAGTATTGCTCTAACCCCATACGAGCCTAGCTTGATCTGGGGGACCCATCAGGAAGGGGACTGGTCAATGTCGAGTAGCTTTAACTAGGACAATCTTTTATCAGTTATTGTTAAAAGGGAACCATACTTGTAGGTTGACTTGTGAATTCAGGGGGAAACTTTGAGATCCAGGTTCTCTCCTCATTGGAACTCCTTGCAACCTCGCTTGTACCCTTAAGGGGATAACTGTTAAAGGGCCAAATCTTAGATTAAAATTTCTTTATTGCAATCGCTTACACACACTTTGCACCTACAAGCGGTCGTGCAAATTCATTAGGCCACTTCACAATAAACCTATGAACTAAACAACTCACTTTAATAATAAAATCAACCAAGAGCACTTGCAACATTTTCTTTCAGCAAGCATCTTTACAATATTAGCACTGGTCTAAATCACTTTTGCTTATCAGCTCTTACTTTCAAGTACTTTCAATTGTGTATTTACAGTTGATATCATTCATCTTGAAGTATTTGAGTTGGCTTCATATCTATAGCATAAGCAATTTTCTTTATGTGTCACATATGTTGTTAGAATAGTGGTATTTATCTTGCATATTTCATTTAACTCCTAGAATAACAATTGTGCTTAGTTTAAATCAAGCCTTAGATTCTTTTTTAGGGACTACTCCCCTTGGCTTCGCTAGGAGTTAGCCTAGACGAAGGAGTCGAGAATTAGGTGACAGCACCTCGACTCGAGACTTGCCCCCAAGGCCACACCTAGTGGACCACACCTAGTGGATTGAAGATTTCTTCCACGTGACCCGAGGTGTGGATTAGGCGGCAACATCAAGGTTTTGAGGAATTCAATGGAAGATTCCACATCGAACCAAACATTGCTTGACGATAACAACATTCCTGGATGTATCTACAACCCACTAATATCGCTATGAAGCAGGACTTCTCATACTGGATATCCCAAGTCAAACATCTCTTGTGGAAGATGGAATCTCTGGACAATGAAAACAAATAGCTCCATGCAGAGGTGATGGATCTCAAACAATTGGTTTCCGAAATGAAAAACCAAGAAAACATACACCTGCAAATTCCAACAAATTCCCCCAGCCTCCAACCCGAGAACTTAACCTTCAAGTACGTGGGCTTCCCCCTCCTGAGGCCCCTCAGATCTCTTGCAAATAGGTACCTCCTTCATTCACAACACCTTGGATCTGAAGGACATCACTCTTGAACGTGCATGGATGGGGCCCTCTAAGACAATCCAACTCCACACTCTTCCTCTGTTTACGGACTCTAGAGTCTAGAGGACCGTCTTAGAGCCCTCCGGGCTAAGAGAAGACTAACTTCACTCCCACCCACACAAAGAATCTTCCTTGATGCTGACCTCACCAAATCCCAATAGGCGGAACTCAAGCTATCTAGGGATCAAATCACGGCAACATGGAAAGAAGAGTAGTGGGCAGTTATCTGATACCTCAAAGTCGTCATTCGTGATTCAGCTCCTCCGGAATACTCCTGCCCTTGGACGAAATGATGGTCTCATAACACTGGGGGACAGGTTAGGGGGAGCAGGCCCACCACCTCCATTGGTTTTTAAACTATAATGGCGCATTTTGGTCTTCACTAGGTACACTTCGTGATGCGATCAAGTCCCACGACCTCCTTTTCCTCACAGAGACAGATGCGAGCCCCATGCAGACAACACCCCGATCCATGGGTACCACTGGGCATGATCTTGCCAACAAGAGACAAGATCCAACAGTGTCAGAGGGTCCGAGGGGGGAACCTATCTTATACGAGATTCCCTCCAAAGCAGAGTTACTATGTTATCATCAGGTGAGCATGCCAGATTTTTGTGGATCCAGTTTCGTCGAAACAACCACCAGCCAAGCCTAGCACATTTTAGTTATTGCAATGGGTTTTTGTAAATAAAGATTGGTTTGGTAGAGAGGCGGATCAAGTGGATCAAGAGGGATGAGAAGAGGCGGAATATCTGGCTCAAATCCAACTAAAAAGGTAGCATCTCATAGGTCAAAGGCAAGCTATTGGACAGTAAACATTTAAAGAGATAGCATGAAATGGAAGAAGTAAACACTTAATGAATGTGAAGGCCCTGCAATCTACTCATCCTTCTACATTCATGGAGAAGATATTCAGACCAAAATATCATTTTAATCTAAATCAAAATATCTGAAAAGCAAAATACAATTTGCAGGGAATGAACAGTAGAATCTATGTTGTCTGTAGATCTGCAACTGTGTAATGACTAATGCATTGCAAGAATCATAATTGTCATCAGATAAGAAGAAGGAAAACTGATGGGACACAAGTATACTGTTTATAAACTTGATGCTCTGAGCATGAAAATGCAGAAATTACAGAGAACGAATTTACATCTTGGTCAAGACTATGACCTCTCCTCTCTCGGCCTTCAATACCCTCTCGGGCCTCCTCTTCTCTTCAGCTCTCTCCCTTACAATATATAGATGTTCAATAGCAAATCTCAAATCCACAACTAGTGGATCAAGATCCCTCAATCATTGGTATTTAGTTACATGAAGAAGAGATCAAGGATCCTTATCTCCTCAAAAAATGACCAACAGGATGATGTGTTCCCTTAAACATAGGCTAATTGTTGAAGATCCACAATTTGTGAAGATATTTGACCAAATCTGATTTGATAATTCAACCTCGATGCAAATGAGCTAACTGAAGCTGACACATGTTTGAAGAGGATAACTCTAACTTGGAGAAATTTCGGGATTCATCAAATATCTTGCCACCTTTGAAATCTGCATACTCTGTTTTCCTGAATAATACAGACATTTAGGTAGCGTTTCTGCTCTAGAAATATGAAAAATGCTACTGAAGTGATTATAAGGAATTTGAATGATTTGGAAACAAAATATCCACTGCTAACAGGTGCCCTGCCTTCAAATTTTATGTTACCTGTGACCATAAGTTGTCTCTGCTTTCTAAGCATTTGCAGGGTGCTCCATTGTCTACTAATTATAATTCACATATCCAGGGTAGTCATCATGATTCATAGGCATACATTATAGAATCCTGGAGAGGAAGAACATAACCATAGATTTCATATCTTCTACCATTCATCATTGCTAACTCCATCCGAGCATAGCTCTGGAATACCAGCTGTTGAATTAACAGCATTAAACATAATTGTTCGCTACCAGTCAGTGTATTTGACACTCGGGCTTTGGACATTCCATTTGGGCGCTATCCTTTATTACATTGACTGTATCCTATTCTTCCCTGAAAGCTCCTCAAGGGCTCTCCAAAATGCTCGGACGCTCTGCCTCGGTCCCTTGGGATCGACATTTTGATTTCCAGATGACAAAAGAGCATTCAGTTTTCATTGCATAAATAAGCAGAGATAAACAAAAACCAGATAAAGAGCCCATTACAGCAAACCCTATAAGGAGATCGTTAATGTAAATAAACACCCCTTGATGTTACCACAGAGGCAGAGCAGACTGATATATAAAGTTTAAACTCTTTTCAGATGATTTTGAAAAGTAATGGATGGGCTCTGTTCGTAGGCATACGAGTTGTTCTGCCAATTGACTCGCCAATCTTCGACATAGCTTGCCATCCAATGTTTTGGCTCTACAACCCTGTAAATCTAGAGATTTAAAACTTCTTCACCAATGCAGACAACATCTGTTTTATCCTCACATTTTTGTATCCAGAATCTCAAACATGGCAACTATCAAAAGGTTCAAGATCAAATAGAGCGTAAACCATGAATTCCAGTGCTTTTATGCCATCAAAAACTGAAAGGACCACCCACCCAAGCGATGACAGGGTAATAGTTGCCACTGATGCTGCAAAATAGATGAAACTTTGTGCTTATAATTTGAAGCCTATTTGTCGTTAGAACCATATCTTTTGATGTTCTGTCGATTCAAAAGTTATATCAGATCAATGCGCAGTGTAATGGCTCATTGAAGTGTCGCTCAGCGTTGTGTGGATGTATGCCTTGACATTTGGATGCAATCGTGAGCTTTTGCCTCGACACTGGGATTCAGGCTCGGTGGTCTGTGTAACATTCAACAGCACACCTCATAAATGACTTCATTGGCTGACACTTGGACATTTTGGTTTTGCAAGCTCAAGTTATGCTGATGGCCGCAACCAGCTGTTGGTGCAAATCTCGATGAGTTCTCCCTCCTGGGCACACTTGCAGGTTCTTCAAACACTTAATTCCTTCACTTTAACAATGCTGTACATCCCTGAACAGAGCACTGGCATCATCGTTGCTTCATTTTATATATGTGAGAATATCCCACATGACCAAAGAAAAACATTTAGTTCACCTTTATATACACCAATGAACTCAATTCATCTCGACACATAGTGCAATACATTTGCTCCTTGTGGGTTCCGTCCACTTGCTCGATGCTTTGTGTGGGTACTGTCGATGCTTGGGGCGATCGCTGCCTCGTGACTTGAGCTCGGGCTTTGATGAATTTTGGTGATGACTCGGGTGTTGACATGATATGCAACTTAGATTGGAGATTGGCCCCAAAGGCCAATATCTTTGTATTGAAAAGATTAAAGCCTGCATATTTGCCCGACCAAACAAAAACCCAATTTTTTCAACAAACTTCCAAAGACTTAGAAGGGTTAACACCTTTACATACCAGGCTTCCCGAGCAGTTTGTCATGGCATAAACGACGTAAATGAGTATTGCAAGAATAGCTTGCTTCTTGTAGCACACCTGCTTTTGATACATGCGCTGCCGGAACAAGACACAAAATTTAAAATTTGCCTTTGTAGATCAAGGTACTAACAATACCCATGGTTCCTGCCCCATGAACCATTGGTTCAATGATGAATGCAAATCCCTCCACAAGCAACTCCATCATACCCTCAGACATGACCCATCTTCCTCCCCTCTCCTTGGCAAAATATACCGTCAACTCCTTCGCTGCAAAAAGCGAATGTTTCTCTCCTGGAGGAGACAGGAACTTTGTGAGGCCCTCCACCACTCCCCGAAAGCCTTCTAGTGTGCCCTTTTCCCTAGACACCATGCCGCCTAACCTTAACTCCTAGACCATGTTCTCCCACACTACCTCCCTTTACGACATTCTTGAACAACCTCCCACCCGCATCTCCTACCCCCCCCCTATCCTTATGCCACCTTTTCTCTGAGCGGGACATTAGGAGACCAGTCAGAGCTATGAGTACCAACAAAGCAGCATATCAGGAAGGGCTTCAAGTCTGTTGACCGCCCATTTAGCACCGGTGGTCAACTCATGTGCCATGAAGAGATGTATCGTCAGATGCAGTATTGTTGAAGATTCTTGGTTCTACATGGCTGTGTTTGGCCCAGCACTTATTTTTGTACTTGGAATTTCCGCACCCCTGTGTGGGTTAATAATGTAATAGGTCTGCATGAGTCATGTCTAGGTCAGTTACCTTGGTATCGGTTCACTGGGAGAGTTCCTTTCACTGAAGGTTTTTTATCCTCGGGTTATCATTGGGCCTTCCAACCTTAATGATTTCCCTTGAGTTTTTCCCTCTCACTTTACATATGTCCTCCAAAGTGGTGAACGGCGTTGCAATGGGCTTATGTTTTGGTTAACTATGTAGGGAATTCATTGTAAATGACCATGCAAGACATCATAGAAAGTTTCGCGAAATTCCGTCGAGTCTAAGTTAGTTTTTTTTAATTAATTAATTTTTAATTAAATTTCCCTAAGTTTGGAGATTTAATTATTTAATTAATTAATTATTTTTGAGAAAATATTGTAAAAATTGGATCCTTGGACTTTTGATAGAGGTATTTGTGCTCAAAAGAAATGGAATAGCACCTCCTACATCCTTGGACCAAGTTTCAACTCGGTCAGACAACTTTAGCCATGGGTTAGTCCACCTAGAGTGTCATTCAGTCTATAACAGCAATTTTAATTGCTAAAGTCTAACATGGCAAAATGTAAAAATTGTAATAATGAGTTAGATGATGTGAAATGTTGAAATGATGATTAGAGAGAGACCCCCTAAGCATAACCTTAGCCTCCCAACCAATGTTACAAGAATCGAACCGGTCATCGAACCGGTCGACCCCAAAAATCGGAACCGAACCGAAACCGGAAAAAAACCGGTCACTAAAAATACATAAAATATTCAAATTTTCGAAAAACAAATACATATTCATGTGCATCCATGTGAATCCAAACCATTATACACAAATTTGCAAAGTTTCTCCTATATATTCATGTGCATCCATGTGAATCCAATTCCAGAATCCAGATTCCAAACCATTATACACAAATTTGCAAAGTTTCTCATATATATTCATGTGCATCCATGTGAATCCAGATTCCAAACCATTATACACAAATTTGCAAAGTTTCTCATATATATATATAACAAGTAATAGTGTATAAAACCAAAATAGCACTAAGAGTAAGTGCACTCCATGAGTCCATAATACATATGAATAGCCGAATCAAAATACATCATCAAAAAGGCTCTAAATGGCCAAAAATAACTCTAGAGAGTCAGAGACTACACAATCTAATAATCTGAATCTGCATACTGAAAGGAAGACTCAGAGAACTCAGAGTCAGACTCGGAGTCATCATCTGATTCTACATTCTCAACATGAGTAGACTGAACAAGGGGATTCTGAGCCTGGCTTGATTCCCCTGGTCCAGAAGGCAAAGATACAGGTGCAGCATTGGTGGCCACATTCTCCTGATGTGGCTCAGGATCCAAATCCATCCAAGAAAGGTCTTCATGGTCAAAAGCTATTGGTTGAGTCTCCACAACCCAATTTGATGAGGGATCGATATCATCCAAGAATATGTTGTTGGATTCAGGGGTCTTGTTCATCAATTGGTTGCGCCTCAACCTAAGGTTATACTGAACAAAGACTATATCATTCAATCGTTTTTGCTCTAAACGGTTTCTCTTCTTGGTGTGTATACGCTCAAAAACACTCCATTTGCGTTCACACCCGGAAGCACTACATGTCTGGCTCAATATACGAACTGCAAATTTATGCAATTCATGGCATTGGCTACCAAATTGTTGCCACCAATAAGCTGCATGTAAAGACAAAAGAGATTTAGCAAAGGATTTTGAAAGTTTGATTTAATTTTTGCCATGAATAATATAATTGAAACTTTGAAAGACTTTATAATTACGTACCTGGTGGATCTCTTGCTCTACCTCTAACAGCCATAGCCATGCCAAAGGTACCAACACTCTCATTGAAATGCAAGAGTTTGTTGTGTATCTCATCTTGTTTGTTGGAATCAGAGACCATGCGCTCAATGCATTTGTATAATCCTTCTTTT
>ML797122.1:400040-417682 GCA_009831015.1 Picea engelmannii
ACACATTATTCATCTGATACACAAACCAGGGTGTAGTTCTGATCCGAACAACTACCGAACTATCATGGTGGGTCACACATTCTCCAAGCTCTATGCCATAGTCTTACACCAGTGGCTCTCTGAGGAGCTGGAGAGTAGACTGTTAAATTTTGAGCTTGATTTAATATTGTAAGTACTTCTTTCTGATTGTACTTAGAACTTAGCTTGACATCATTCAGAAATTAGAACAGCGATAATCATAAGAAATTACCAGCATGCAAGATCACAACACATGTACCCTGGGGAAACCCTATACAGGGAGAAAAACCCCAGCAAACATTCTCCTTTCATTGCATTAATAATGTATGACCACTTACAAATTTTCTACCATGAAATGCTGCTCTTAAAGAGCTTGCCAAGTTGACTCTGACCTGACTGTGTGACTAAGAGACCTTGCTGATTTATATCCACCTGTTACAGACCAGCACTGAAGATGTATCTTTGCTGATATACGTTGCCTCTTCTGGACTGTTATGTTGCCTCTTTATAGTCTGTTATTGCTGCCTCTTATTGACTGTTATTGCTGCCTCTTATTGATTGATATTGCAGCCTCTTATTGACTGATACACCACTCTGTTATGCGCCTTCTCTATGGCTGATATACCACTCTGTTACACGCCTTCTCTATGGCTGATATGCCACTCTGTTATGCGCCTTCTCTATGGCCGATATACCACTCAGCTTCCTCACCTATTCGCTGCATAACCCTGTGTATTGAAAAGAGGTTCGACCTCTTGCTTATATAAGAGTGGAGAAGTAGAGAGGAGGCTTGAATTAGAGGCATGAGTGCATGCTGAACTTAACTCAGCCATCAGATTTAGAACTGAACATTAACTCAGCATCCAGAATTAGAACTGAACTTTACCACTTCAGTTAGGAACTCGCCCTTGACATGATATGCATGTGAGCTCCTTAGCATGCACATGACATGCATGCATGCAATGCATGTCATGCATGCAACATGTAACAAACTTGACAACTTTGACTTTGACATAGACATGCAACTTTGACTTTTTACAACTTGACTCTTTACAAAGCAATTCGAATTTCTTCATGGTGGAAGGTGTTATACGTGCCAACGCACTAGATCAATACATTACATCATTTGCAATATCAGGAAGATCGTTTGTTTCTAGCTCATAGAAATTTTACGTTCAACCTATCTTTTGCTAGATGCCTTGACTTTTGCTCATGGCTCACAAGGCTTGACTAAGCTCAAAGAGGTTGTACGTTCCCCCTGACTTTTGCACTAGCCTGTCTATGCTCACAGAGGTTTTACGTTCCCCCTGACTTTTGCACTAGACTGCCTATGCTCACAGAGGTTGTACGTTCCCCCTGACTTTTGCATTAGACTTGCATAGAATCTCGTTCGTCCTGACTTTTGGTTTGACTCACAGAGGTTGTACGTTCCCCCTAGCTTTTGTCAATACCTCACAAGACTGGTTGATTCTCCAAATCTCCCTGGCTAGCCTCAAGGTGGCCCATATGGCCTCTCATTGGAGAATGACTGTCGATGCTGACCAATTTTAACATAGACATCTAAGAGCTAGATGACAAGCAAGTTTCCACCCAGCCTACCAAACAATTGATCACATCTTTACACTTCGAGCCATTATTGAGGAGGCTCACCATTGCTCTTCTAAGGTCTACAGTTGCTTTGAAGACTTCTGGAAAGCGTTTGACACAGTTACGAGGGAGGCATTATTCCAAAGGCTCCGCAACATTGGCATATCTAAGACCCTCTTGCCAGCCATCATGAGGCTATACAAGTCAGTTTCGATACGCCTAAAGATGGCACATGGCCTTCTCGACTTCATCTAGAGCACCATCGAGGTAAAACAAAGGTGCATTATCTTGTCAACCCTCTTTGGGATCTATATTGATGAGCTAGAGTCCTTCCTCCATGAGAACATCCAGGAGGGGGATGGTTGTCTTCTACATCAGGTGTTGATTTCCCTGCTCCTATTCACTGACGACTTGGTCTTATTGGGCTCTACCCCTAAGAGCCTGCAAAGACAAATCGACGCACTGGCCAACTTTTGTGACCTTCGACAGCTCACGGTCAACCTAAGTAAATCCAAGGTTTTGATCTTCAATGTATAAAAGAGCTCTCTTACATACTTTCATTTCTACTACCAGGGGGCAGAGATTGAGATCACCATGACTTACACTTACCTGGGAGTACAGTTCACGAGACCTCATTTTGGTATGCGGCAAGCCTTTCAACCCCGACTCAATAAAGGGTACAGATCCCCAACCCTCATCGAGAGACAGTCCTTCCTGGGTCAGTTTCAAGACATCTCATCCAAACTCTACCTCATGGAGGCGATTATCAGACCCACAGTTCTCTATGGCTCCGAGATCTGGGGGTCGAGCTTGTTACAGACAAATTGGGCTAGTATGGAGAGAGTCCAGAGCCTACTTCTCAAGCACATCATCCGCTGCAAGTAGATAGTTCTACATCCCATTATTCAGGTAGAGTTCGGTGTCCACCCATTCCGCCTCGAAGTCATTTTCCGCTTGGTCTCTTTCCTTCATGGAGTCAGGTCTTTCAGAGACTGCCACCAGGAGAGAGCGATACCCCTACCTCGCACTTTACTCCTCAGAGGCTCTTGCTTCGGATCACCCCTCAGGTCAAGCACGAGGTTGGTTCTCAAAGGCGTCTTGGCTTCTCCAACTAATGACTATCTCCCCAAAGCGCCTTCCCCCATTCAATTTCTCCCTTGATGCACTGTGCCATCTCTTGCGACTAGACAGGTACTAAATCAAGCTCTCAAAAAGGACGTCTACAGATTGTACATTCAAGTCACTTGGAATTTACCTCCGACGAGCATGGGCTCGAAGATGTCCTATCTAGAGAACTTTTTGGAGCTATAGGATAGCATCATCGCTCGGCCCCCTTATACACGCGAGCATTGGATATACTCACTCAGGATCTGTTTGGGACAGCTCTAGGTTGGCTCTCATCAACTCCGGATTGAAACGAAACACCATATACCACACGCTGATAGGACCTACCAGATATACAGGAGCCAAGACAGAGATGCACCTCATTTTTAGGTGCCCCCTATACTATGAGATCAGAGGACGCTATCACTACCTCTATAAGGACTTGGGGGGGCTCCCTTTCTACTTTCTTTCGGTACCAAGATCAGAGATCCCTAGCCCTCTTCATCAGGGAGATTTTCGACCATAGATCTCAGTTCTTGCACACCATGCCTCGCCTTGCGATGACCCAAATGATCACCTCTTACTTTCATGTTGATCCATTAGATCGGAGCAACAAGCGGCAAGTAGAGTCCCAGAGTATATCATCAAGACCAGTTCGGAGATGTCAAATTGTGCATCAATCCATGCATTCTCAGAGAATTAGGGGGATCAGCTCCAGACAATTCCAAAGTAGGGCACCTCCCGTCTGTCAAACTACCTCCCAGATTCAGAGGAGCAGCAAGAGATCTATCTGAATCTTCTTTCTTTTGACCTCAGATGCTAGGAGTACCCCCATTCCTCCATCCCCCACAGGATCATATAGGCAGACCCCCTAATGATTCCTGAGGTCTTTGACAGCGAGCCAGTGCCCAGTTTGCCCCCCTCACCCTCAACCATCAAACCCGAGAGACCTTGCCATCATTAGTCTCATCGTCAAACCACTCTCTCACTCTCTCTTTTTTGATGAACTCTTGAATCGTCCACTATCTTGAACATACTCACTTTTATTTTGGGTCACCATACCTTTCATTACAATCATATACAAGTGTTTTGAGGCTATACTACTGTAGGTTTCTTTCTTTATGTTATTTCTCGCATTGTCTAGGAATTGTGCTTGCACTCCCACATTGTATTCACACTTGTTATCATCTTTAGTCCCATTGACCTACTTTTGTGGTCATTTGTTGGACATTAATAAAATTATCTTATCTTATCTTATCTAGTACAAAGAAAAAACAAGTCTGCTTGTAGTGAAAAATTAAAATGCAAGCATGAAAATTGTGTCAACAGAAAAAGGTAGATTTGCTAAACCCATAGCAAATGCATAGCACAGACAATTTAGGGGAATCGTACTCTCTTTCTTATGGTTATTTTTTATGGTTTTTGTCTACCCCATACCATATCCGTACATAGCAAATAGTACAAGCAACCTAAAATTTTTGGCTAATTTCCATACCCAAAACTGAACTATGGGCTAATTTGGTAACTATGGTTTGTTATTTAGCAGGACACAATTGTGTCCAAGAAACCCTTCAGCAAATAATTTAGCCTTTTGGATCACATGGAATCGACATTATGGAGAACCAACTTTTGTTGTGGGATTTGGAACTTATGTTCAATATCCATGTTGGTGTAAGTGGTAGTTAACTGCAACAACAACTTGAAAAACATTACTTTGAAACAAATTTTGCGGTGCAAATTGGCCTTCCAATATAGAAGTGCTTCAACATCAAAGATCTCAAAATTTCCAATGAACTTGTGCATAGAAAGATATTATTGAAAGGAATAGGCAAGCTAGACTCTATAGGGTAGTGCATAGGTGACTCCAATATTTTGGTGAAGAGCTTTTAAGAATCCCATGAATTTTTGGGTAACTAAATAAGAATTACTAAGACAATTTTGTTCTCGCAAAAAATGTGTCCTCCAATGTGATTGACAATGAATCATTCTTATCAAGAACAATTTTCATGTATCAAATATTACTTGATCAATTTTAGTTATCCATTCATTCAAATTGGTTGAGCTATCAAGACTGAATATTGGGATAAGGGGTTGATTTTCTTGTGAACATAGAATTTATATTATTGCTCAATAAGGTTTCAAAACATTATAGAATCAAAAAGGTTGGTATGCCTTTCTAGTAGAGTAACAAGATGGTAGTCAGAATCAGTCGAGGGTCAACTCGGACACGAAATCGGTCGAGGATCAACTCGGACTTGAACTAAAACTCGGACTTGGCCATGACTTGGACCAATCTGATTTTAATGACTCGGTTTACTAAAAAATACATAAAATATTTAAATTTTAATGAAAAATATATATTTTAAAGATTACAAACCACTAGAGACAAAATATATAAAGTTTGCTCATGTATATACCATGTAAGGGTGAATATATCAAAATGGAACCAAGTGCAATACATATCAGCAACAAAATACATAATCAATGAGGCTCTAAATGGCATCTAGAATCCAAAAAAAAATACTACAAGCTATTGGTCTAGTACATAATACATAGTACAAATCAATGGTCAACATGATCAATCATCAAACTCATCACCATTGCTAGAAATGGGATCCTCGGCATGAGCTACAAAATCATCCTCTAGCTCAAAGTATTCAAACTCCTTAGGGACATTTGCAACTACAGTAGTAATACTAGCAGAAGCAAAATCTGCATGGCTAGTGCTTGCTTGCATGTGCCATGCATAGGGTTTAGGCTGCTAGGAATTAGGTTTTAGGTTTTTCTTTTAAATTGACTTTTCCATGAACAATGTAATGTGGTGGGGTCCCTGACCAACTCAATCAAGAAGGTACGGACTCGATCGAGTTGAACCAGTTTGGTACCAAACCAGTCCCCCGAACCGACTAGAGGGCTGAGTTGACTCGGTCAAGGGTCAACTCGATCAAGTCTGAGTCCGTATGGACCAATTTTTTTAAGCCATGGATGGTACTTCTTGTAGACAACTACCAATTAAAAAAATACATGGCTTTTACCAATATCTTACAGTAAAAACAAGTTGTTTTGAGCAATGATTTGTATTGTGCCATACACTGTTAAGGGAGATGGACTGCACATGTTGACATGGAGTTGTTTTTCATACAAAATACCATAATACAGATAGATTGTTACAATCTTTTAGGAGTTTGTTCCAATACATCAGATCATTTATTAAAAGTGGGTTCTTGAACTTAGAGTTGGTCCTATTGAAATGTTGGCAATCTTTATGTGTGGTCATTTATGGCTAAGAGCCCTCATTAATTGTATCACTAGGTTATGGCTTTAGAGTCGACCTAGTCAAAACTATTTTACTAAGGTCTCATTTGGGGAGACAACAGGGCTCAGGTATCTTAGTAGGTTGTTGGAACGGAAATGGATCTTTCTGGTCTTCTATGGGCATGCTATCTGATGCTCTTTGTACATTTGATATTCTCTTTATCACTGAGACCCATGCAAGCCCTGTCCGGCCACCCACAGACATAGCACGTTATCATTGGTTTTACACTTGCAGACAGGAGACCAGATCTTCACGTGGTGTTAAGAGGTTCACGCAAAGTTGCCTACTTGATCAAGGACTCCTTCCGAGATAGTGTTTCTCTTGTGGATTTAGATGAATTTGCTAGTTTCATGTGGGATTCAACTCGGGGAATTTTCCCTCCCCAGAGACATCTATGTGGCAGTTTGTTACTTCCCCCCTATTTCATCTCGGTTTGCTATTCACAATGACTCAGATGGGGACCCTTATATGGACTTGTACACTAACATCAATTAGTACTCGATGATGGGGGATGTCATTCTATTGGGTGACTTCAATGCTTGTACCCGAGCTCTTTAGATCCCTCTCCATGATCGCTCAGAGGACGTGTTTTGCATAGAAGAGAGAGGTTCAGATTTAGTAGGACTCCAGTGAGCATTGGATGATGCATTAGGGCCTCTTACAAGTTATGGCAATCACATATTGCAGCGTGGTGAATCCCATGAGCTATTGATCCTTAATGGCCTTCCATGCTTTCCTAAGTCTCGCTTTTTCACTTATCGACCTCGAGGTGGAGGTGTTATTGTAGTTGATTATGTCTTGACCAATCAAACTCTTCTCCCTTCATCCACCACTTCTCGATAACTCCCCTCGCCTTAGCTAGCCATGCTCTTCTCTCCTTCTCTCTCTAGGCTGACACTCCCACCCTCTCCAAGGGCCCACCCCACACTACCTTTCAATTAGATGAAGGGGACCTAGACACCTTTTCTACCCACCTCCATCAAATGCTCCCCTCTGAGACCCGATTCTCTTTACTTGACTCTACATCTACCAAGTACACCTGCCTCTCATCCATCATTTGGGAAGCAGCCCTCAAATCTTACCCTCGCTCCACCCGTCCCACTTCCACCTCCCAAAAAAACAACTCCTTCCCTATGAACCAATGGTATGATGAGGAATGAAAGGCTCCCCATCGCCAGCTTCGACACGCATTCACCCATGTTCACCCCTCCTATCACGACCTCAGAGCTTCCCACCGTTGTCTCCTCTATTGCAAGAAACACCTCTTTGTTTCTCAGAGGAGACAAGACTTATGTACTTCCCTTACTCACTCCCCCAAACACTTCTAGCGCACCATCCTCCCTTGCCACTCTCCCCTCCCATCCGACCTCAACCTTGGATCCCTATTCTCTCACATATCCACTCTTTATGATATCCTTGGGCAGCCCCAGATTCAGGTCACCTCTCCACCTTCTTCATGCGTCCTATTCTCAAACAGGGACATTAGAGAGGTTGTTTTGGTGATGAGAAACAACAAATCAGCGGACGAGGAGGGTTTCCAGGCAAAGTTCTTTAAGCACAATCTTCGTGCTCTGGTTCCGCACTTGGCCGATCTCTTCAACCATGTGGTCTGTACAAGTTTTCCATCGGCATGGTCACATCACATCATTCATCCGATACACAGTTGGGCCCCAGTTCAGATCCCAACAACTACAAGACAATCATGGTAGGTAGGCCACACGTTCTCTAAGCTCTATGCCACAATTCTCCATATGAATCTCTCTAAGGATCTTGATCATTGATCCTTGAGAGCTAGAGGACAGGCAAGATTCTAACCTGCTCATCACACCATTGATCACATCTTTATCCTCTAGGCCATCATTGAGGAGGCACGACATCGTTCTTCGAAAGTTTACTACTGCTTCATAGATTTTCGAAAAGCTTTTGACTCTGTCTCGAGAGAAGCTCTGTTCTACTGGCTCAAAGACATTAGCATTTCCCAAACCCTGTTGACTACCATCATGCACCTATATGAGTCGGTCCTTGGTCGTCTCCGCACAATTCACGAGATGCTTGATTTCATCAGGAGTACCATTGGGGTTAAACAAGGTTGCCCCCTGTCCCCCGCCTTGTTTGGGATTTATATTGATTAGTTGGAGGCCTTTCTTCACGAGCATATCCAGGACAGTGACGGGTGTCTCCTCCACCATGTTTTGATATCCATCCTGCTCTTTGTTGATGATGTGGTCCTCCTAGCATCATCTCCAGAGGGGTTACGGAGACAATTTGATGCCTTAGCTCTCTTTTGCGACCTCCAACAGTTGACAATCAACCTAGGTAAAACCAAGTTTATGATCATCAACGGGTTGAAGAAGACCTAAAACCTTAATTTCTTCTTCAGAGGGGAGGAGATCGAGATCACCAACACCTACACATACTTGGGGGTGCAATTCTCAGGACCCCGCTTCAGTTTGCAACCATCCCTCCAGCCTCGAAACAACAGGGGCTACGGATCCTTAGCCCTTCTCGAGAGACAATGCTTTTGAAACCATTTTCAGGACCTATCATCCAAGATGTCCCTTGTGGCCTCCCTTATCCGACCCACAGTTCTCTATGGCCCAGAGATTTGGGGACCTTCTTCACTTGAGTCTGATTGGGCCTCACCTAAGAGAGTCCAAACCCTTCTCCTCTGGCGCATCATTAGATGCAAGCAGACAGTCCCTCAGCACATCATCCTAGCGGAGTTTGGGGCCCAAACCTTCCAACTTGAGGCAATGTTCAAACTAGTTTCTTTTATACATCACATCCGAAGATTCACTAACTCGGTAAAGGGGCAAGACCAATACCCGTACTTGGCCTATTGCTCTTCAAATACCATTTCCCTCTCTAGCCCTTTGGGTCGGGCTCGAGGTTGGTTCGCAACGATTTCGAATCTTCTAAAGTTCGTGGGTATTCAAATGAACCTTCTTCCCCATTCAGATATTCCTTAGATGCACCTGGACACCTCCTACCTACCAAACAGGAGTTGAATAGGGGATCATCAAGGATGACATTTACAGGCAATTTATCCAGATCACTTGGGTTAACCCTCGAGGTGGGTTACGCCCAAAGATGGCCTTCTATGTTGAGCACTTCTTGGAGCTTAGAGACGAGTTTATTATTAGACCATAGTATACACTCCGCCATTGAGTGCACGCTCTTTGCATTCCCCTAGGCTGGTTCAGAGTGGGTTCTCATAGACTTCGAGTAGAGACCAACCACTAGATTGATCGATCAAACAAGATCTACCGGCTATGCCATCTACAAGAGATTGAGACTGAGGAGCACTTCATCTTCTACTGCACCATCTGTTATGATATTAGGAGAACGTTCTATTGCCTCTTCAGGGGGACTCGAACCCTCACTAACTTCTTTATGTTAAGTTTCTTGAAACCCAACAATCAGAAATTTTATGCCAATAATTTAACAACTCGGAATTTAATCTATTGCTGATATAAATTATGTAAACTATGCAGAAAATTTACAGTTGAGTTTTAACCATTAAAATGCACAGCAGAATCATAAACAACACCCACATTTGAACACAAATATTTCTGGGCAATGCCCCTGGCAAAACCCCTAAGGGAAAACCAGTGAGAGGATTTTATTGGCTTCAGATGAAGAAAAAATTATAGCAGCTAATTCAGAAATTTCTCACAGCCCAGCAAAAGCGGCTTGCTTTTTCGCCCCTGCTTTTTTGCCCCTGCTTTTTCGGCCCCAATTTTTCGGTCCCACTTTTTTGGCCCAATTTTTCAGCACTAAAAAATCAGTCCTAATTTTTCAGCCCCGAAAAATCGGCCTTTCCTCCAACTACAAATTCGCCCTCTTCCTCAACGAAATCACCCTCTTCCCTCACACCCTCTATGAGTCTCTCACATTGTGTATGTGATTCTCTCACCTCCTCACACAATGTGTGACACAAGTACATGAGCAAGACTCCCTCTCATTGTGTGCCTCTCACTCTCCTTAGATCTACTTTTATAATCCCCTAATGACTAAAACCCTGACCCTAGATCTCAATGGCCAAGATTAGATCTTGGATCTTATGATCTAACGGTCATGACTTAATTTTTCATTGAGATGACTTAAGTCACTCAACCTTACAAAAGTCACTTTAGTCATTACATAAAAGCCACTTTAACAATCTAGAGAGTGTCGCTTGGACACCTCCACATGCCAGGCACCGCCAATGCAAAAGTACCTGTCTGAGCTACCCCAAAAGTCACTCAACCTTACAAAAGTCACTTTAGTCATTACATAAAAGCCACTTTAACAATCTAGAAGATGTCGCTTGGACACCTCCACATGCCAGGCACCGCCAATGCAGAAGTACCTGTCCGAGCTACCCCAAAAGCTAACACTCCCTCTTAGCAAGGAAGGTGCTTCTAGAAGAACCTCGTCCTAGATCAATCTCTGACCCCATCAAATCTGAAGTTGTTGTAGTTGCTCCCTCTGAACTAGAAGACCCTCTTGCTACCTCTGTTGCACTTTGATTTGATCTACAATCCAAGATCCCCTTGGACCCACACATAGGTTGTCCCAGCAACCTGTATATCATACCCTCCCTGATGCCAAGCCTCACTGTTGCATCCTGGGTATATGCTCCCTCTAAATGTATGAGTACATGTCCATCCTCGAACATAATTGCATACCTCATGTCCTCCAAGGTTGATACTGAGGGCAACTTCATCCCTGGGAAATATATCTCTTGCCACCTCCAGAGAACCACCTGACTCTAGCTGGAATCTGACCCATCCAAACCCCTTCACTGCATGCATGGTGTCGACCCCACTTCCCACATGCAAGTCTGAGCCCGTCTCTAAAACATTAAGGAACATCGACCTCATTCCCATCATATGGCGAGATGATCCAACGCTGCCATCTCGACAACCTTCTCAAATTTGGCTTTCTGGACCTACTGCATGGTCTCATTGCCCAGACCCCTGCCCATAGCCTCCTGTTGTTGCCCGGGTCCTTTTCTGGGTTGCCCGGAGCTTTTTTGGGCGTTGCCCGGCTATAGCAACCTATTGCCCAACAATTTTGTCTACTACCCAGGGCACCTACCTGCTGCCCAAAATTTTCTGGGTAGTTTACCGGTTGCACGAAATTTTCTGGGTAGTCTGACCGCTACCCGAACCTGGCCAAGGCCTACCCACACTCTCTGCAGCTACCCGGGGCTTCTTTACCTACTGGTGGCCACTACTACCTCTCGTATCCGTGACCAGCTCCAAATGGCGATTGTGGTCAGCACCTTCAACCATCAATCCTGTGGCAGAAAGTACCAGCCTCCGCCTCCTCGGCTCACGTGCTCCTCTGGGAGTTTCCTTTAGCCTATGGCCCAACTTCTTCCTTATGTGGTTGTTGCAGACGTCCAACCGACAGCTCACACCGCCCACCCGATTATTGAGGTTGTCGGCTTCCTCTGCCGGCATTGTCTCCCTCGTCGACCAGCTTCGTCCACCTACCAGCCCACAATTGTTGTCCCAGCGTGCAGCTCTACTGCTCGACGTGTTGTTCTTTCCAGTCGGTTACACTCACCCAGCGTTGCCTCTTTGCCTCCTACGCGGCTCCCAACCGTCGAATTCTTAACTGTCAACAAACTTCTCCCAATCATCCCTTGAGTCCACGTTGTGGTCTCTACAACCCAGTTAGTTGCCACCATTGTCTCTTCAACAACCACCTCCCGTCGAGTCTCTGCGTCCACGCCTTCTGGTGGTTGCAGCCCATCGACCGACTGCTGCGGCGGCTGGCTCGGCTGGTGCTGCCCCACTGCTCGACCTCTGTCACCCTCTGTCGTCGACCTCCATGCAGTTGCAACTCTCGACCAGCCTACACGTCCTGCGACTGCTACCTTTTGCAGCCCACGATTCCTGCTAGCGTCTTCCCCAACTCCAGCGTTGGTTCCTTCAGCAACCACATCCACTCAGCGTTGCAGCTTCTGTAAATAGCTCCACGTTGGCTATCAACCTGTCTTTGCCACCTGCACGGATTTTCTCAGCTGCCTACTTGCTATCTCAGAGTCCCGACCGACTTCTCCGTTGGCTGCAATTTCTCACACAACCTGACAGTCTCCTTCGTTGCCTCCACGTCCTTGGTAACAACCCGATCTAACTCAAATCTTCTAGCGGTTGAACCTTCAACACAGCCTCACCCACACGCACTCAACAACGGACTTCAGCCAATCCACAGCTAATTTGTACATCGTACAATCTGTACGACTCGTACAACGGCCATGCCATACGGCTGGTTCCTCTAAACTTCTTATCTGGGTTTAATCTTTCACCCGCAGCTGCAAACTATAAAATTTCCTCGCTACAAATCTCGTGCAACACTCAGCTTCCTCAGAGTCTCGACTCTGATACCATGTTCATTTTCCTTAACCTAGCACCTGACTGTTAACTAAAATAAAAACGCTTTATTAATTAATAGCACTGTTAAACTACTCAACGAAAATCAGTGGAAGCATAAAACACAAAAACCAATCACATTGCACAAGATATTTGGGTAAATACCCCTGAAAAAACCCTTGGGGGAAAACCAATTTTGAGTTTGGAATTATTAGATAAAATCCTGGGCTCTCGTCCTGGGATAATGGCCCATCAGAGGATTACAATGCAACAGTTGATAGCCTAGCCCACCTGGCTGCTATCTCCCTCGCTGCCCCCTACACCCTTTCCTCAACCCTACCCACTCAAACACAAGTACATGAGCAAGTCTCCCTCTTGCTCCTATGCACTCATTGTGTGCCTCTCACTCTCCTTAGATCTGCTTTTATAATCCCCTAATGACTAAAACCCTAACCCTATATCTCAATGGCCAAGATTAGATCTTGGATCTCACGATCTAACAGTCACGACTTAATTTTTCTTTGAGATGACTTTAATCACTTAAGTCACTCAACCTTACAAAAGTCACTTTAGTCATTACATAAAGTCCACTTTAACAATCTAGAGAGTGTCGCTCGGACACCTCCACATGCCAAGCACCGCCAATGCAGAAGTACCTGTTCGAGCTACCCCAAAAGCTAACACTTTAGATATTCCAAACAGAGATGCTTGGCCTTATTCTTGCAAGAGACCCTCAGGCTCCGATCCCATTTCCTTCAACCTCCTACTAGATCAAACTCTACCCAGCAGCAAATCACTTCTTTCTTCACGGTGCTACCCTCGGGAAGGGGCACAAAAAGACGGACCGATATCGGCACAGTTCCGAACTCCAAATCAATGTGGACCCGTGGGGCCTTCCCCTATCCCATGAGATTTCAGCATCAGGACCATATGAGATCCCTCCCCAAGAGATGGGCGAGATCCCCCATGCTTCAGCAACGAACTACCTCCTCCAGATAGCAGCGCAATGGACGATCCAAACATCCCACCAGTTTCCCTCTGGACATCATACTATACTGAGATTTCTTCATTCAACCTCAAACGTTAAGAGAGATGAGTTTATTCCATGACAGACCTACGTCATTGCATTTGATTCTTCTTATTCCTAGATCTTCTCCTCTTATACATCTCTACCCCAGAGCGGGTTTTTAGGCTTGGAGTTGAGAGTTGTTCATGCCTCCACTTGGTTCTCACCCTCTACTCTACCTTACTATACTTTACTTTCTGCATCTTGCCTTTTATAGGAGACCTTTTAGTACTATTGCTTTGTAATGACATCATTGTACTCAGCAATCCTTTTGAACTACTTTTGTGGTCATCAGTCGAACATTAATAAAATTATCTTATTATCTTATCTTATCGACATTTCGACCTAAGCATTTATGTGGGCCTATAACCCCCTCATGGAGGGAGAGCCCCACCTCATGAGTTGTGTGTATATACACAACTCATGCTACCTTATTTGTAAAATCATATCGATTCATCTTGTGATTGATTCTTTAACTTGTTATCGCACAATCATGCACCCTAGTGCAAAGCCTTCACAAGGTACAAAATGAGTGGAACATTAGAAGTGTTGCCATTGTCACCTAGACAACAAATTTCCTCATTTTAGTGAAGGACGTTTCCAACATAAGGGAGGCTTCCCTAGTAGCCTCTAGGATTCCTAAGGCAAGATGGGATCAAGTCTAAGGTCACCTATATAGCTACTCAATTTACCACCAATAAGATATAATAGACAAGTATGGAATAGGTGGTTACTCAAGGTAAATTCCAGAATTGAGTTTAATGTGCTTTTAGGACTTTTTAGAGGGTTTATCAAGTTATTATACAATGTAAAATTATCTCCAAACAGTGCATATCTGAAAATTACTAATGGTTGTAAAACTTGTAATAAAGATGAAAAAATACAACAATAAACAAGTTAAAACAACAATATATTTCAGCCCTTTGAATAGGTTATAAACAAGTAGAAATTAGGGCTAAAACAATGGATAGGTCTAAGGTTTACACAACTTGTAAAATCTAAAAATTAAAAGGGATATAACAGCCAAGTAAAACAAGACGTCTAACCCTAATTATTCAGCAAGGCTCTTTATGGCTGTAAAATTATTTTTAGGTCAAGAACATGCACGAGAACCAAGACGTCTAGGGTTTATTATGGCTGAAAATGTATATAAGTTGTTATAAAACCCTAGCTTTACCCCAAAACAGAAATAAAAAGTGAAATTTTGAATTTTAGGTTGACTAGATGAGAGAAGACTGGTGCCTACTATTTTTTTGAGGGGCATATGGAGTCAACTACAAACCCTAACAAATCCACCTAGTGCCTTACACGTTCCAAGATAGCTCAAAGGAAGATACTCCACTAGTAATCTTCCAAGAGTTATGAAGAAGGGACTTGTTCAAGAAAGACACAAAGAGAGTGCACCACCATCACTAGAGAAGTACCACTACACTTAAAATCATCCATAAACAACATCCATAAGATCAAGTGAGATCACTTACTCAAGAAATTGATTCATCTTCAAAACCATAGCCAAGAGCATCCATGAAATTTGTAAAGCAATCCACAAGCCATCATCCTCAAGAAGTCGCTCTAGTTATCCATCCATAGCAAATATAGAGAAGAAGTAGACAAGTAATGCTCTCCACAAGTTCTAGCAATGATTCACAAGTGAATCGTGCTTCTCTATTTATATGAGAGATCTAGCACCCTTCTCATTACAATAATAATATTTTCCTAGCTTTTATCCTAAGAAAATATAAAAAATGGCCTTTATCTTTTTACAAGCCCTAGAGATAAGGTGAAAATACATAAAATATCCAAGATACAAGAGTGGATGAGTCAAAAGACCCCCAATGATGCTCCCAAAATGATGTAAAACATGCTCATATGCCAAGTTGTCCTTTATAAATGCATCATCACATCACACGTGTGGCATGTGTGGGCTCTCAAGAGTGGACGGCTCACTCAAAATATGTGAAGAGGCATGTAAAGGGGCTCAAAAGTGAAACCTTCCCTCCAAAGGTTGCAACATTTCATCCAAAAGATGCAACATCCTCTCCCAAAGGGTGCTACGACCTCAAAAGATGCCCAACGACCTCCATAAGACATGGTACGGCCTCCATCAAGTATGTAAGTGGCTTCCTCAATGCCCTCCAAAGGGACAAGGCTCAATCCAAGTCGTACCAACGCCATGTACATCATCCAAAGTAGGTGCAAGTGACCCAAAGTAGTCATCTATCCAGAGGCATGCACACAAAGTCCAATGCAATATAGAAAGTGAGTCGTGTCAAACGTAAATGCCCTTAGGTAGATCACATTAAGCATCATCTTCAAACTTCACAATAACTCATAGAATTCATACAATTTGCCAAGTTTAGGTATGGGAGGGTCATCATTAACCCTTATTACATGTGCCAACACCCAAGAACAAAAGCATTTCCCAAGAAACCTATCAAGGAGCATGTGTAGTGATAGATGGTATGATCAAGGGGTAACTTCATGAGTTGTATTGCACATTCATGTGAGGTTATATATGATATTCATCCACATGAGCACCTTTGGAATGAGGGAGCACTTATGTATTGAGTTGCCCTTTCCTCGGCACAGTGTCTTTCCAACCCTTCTTTGCCTTTTTCTTTGTTCATTTAACCTCTTTTGGCTTTTGACTTTTATATTGTTCCACTTAGTCCTTTTTAGATATGCATTCATTACATAGGACTTGGGTTGATGACATCATAGCAAGGAGGCATTACTCATGCTTTGTTTCTTTTGGTTTTTTGACATTTCTTTTCTTTTCATTTTGCTTTGCATCTTGTTTTTTTCTTTTTCTTTTTATGAAGTTGCATCAACCTCAAGATTTCAAGCTCCTTCTCGTGGGATTATGAAGCATGAACCTATATGTGTGACATATGACAACAAATCCATGAGTGGGACAACAGAACCGGGAAGGATGGAGAATGTTATGTATGGATGATATGTACACACTACCCCTCTCAAAGCCCCCCAGTAGTACAACTCTACCCAAGAGTGACAACACTTATCTAGGAGATGATGATGACCACCAAGGTGAAACAAGGAAAAAGGCACAAATTTAGAGCATCATGATCCATTATCCAAACTCAACCAATGGTCACTACTTTCATGACAAATACATAAGTAAGTAACACTTAATATGAAGCAATGAAACAATATCTTATGTATATCAGGCATAATCGTCAAATGTGAATGAGTTGAGCAAAATGTGGTAAGCATCATCGATCAACTCTCTGTGGAGAACCATGGATCTCTTCTATGGCACTGTTGTTCATGGTAAGTATCATAGGAGAAAAATCTCATCTAGTTACCCCTAGATGTCCGGGGGTAACATGGTCTATAGGCACCATATCTCTCTTGTTCATGGGTTCTCTCTCTCTCTCTCTCTCTCTCTCAAGCATGCCTATTGGTATGATCTACTATTGATTAATACTGTTACAAATATGAAGTGTTTTACTTGGCTGGATTAGGGTTTACCGAAGTTGTCACCTAGATATATGACTTTAACATGGTATCAGGGCCAATGTGACTCTTCCTTCCCTATCCAACATTGTTTTCAACACTGTTTATGGTCTGAAACTAGGGTTTTCAGCACTGTATTGGGACAGCAGCAAATTTCTAAGGCTCTTTCCACCATTCTTTGCAGATTTGTGCCCTTTTTAAAGCAGCACTCTCCTCTTTACCCACTTTTTCAGCCCAACTTCTACACTTTTCAAGGTAGCACAGGTCTGAAACTAGGGATTTTAAGCCCTATTTCAGGACAGCAACAGTTTTTAGGAGATTTTTACCCTCTTCACCACCAGCACCCTCCTCTTTTGGTGATTTGACTTTTCCCGCAACTTAGAGGGATTCTTTTTGCAGATCAGTGTTCTTCTAACACAGTGCACCCTATCTTTCTCTCTTTTTCAGCCAAAATTCATTGTTTTTGGAACGGCACTGGTATTATGTGGTTTTCTCCTGTTTTTGGGGGATTTTTTTGAAGACATTTGCTGGCAGCATTATCATTTCAGACTCAAGGGTTCACAATTTCTTCCTTAGGGGCCTCTAGGAGGTCTACCTCTCATATTTGATCCAGAGGATTTCTTGGCAGCAGAATTTTCTTGGTTATACAGTTGATCAAAGATACTATTAACTAGTGGCATTTGCCCCAAGGGCTGTGGAACTAGGGGTT
>ML797122.1:417891-431754 GCA_009831015.1 Picea engelmannii
CGAAGCGATGTTAGTACCTGAGTGAGGGAGTACACTATCACATCAACCTGGGGATTTTGCACCCCAAAGCCAGTGGTCCTGCCAACTCAGTTATAAGGCATCAAGCTCTGTATCGGTTCAAAGATAGTTCAGAAGCATGAAGATGCCTTGTGTCAAATCCTGTGCTATCTTAAATGAATTTCAGAGCAAAAAGAGCCAACAAACACATCAAACATGAGAACCCATGAAATCGAGCAAAAGAAATGCTACTCATTCTCTTCACCGGTCAGTCAATTTCAGAAACTTCTTGTATTGCACAGATTAGGAGGATCAAAAGTACAAGCAAAGTCTCCAATGAAAACGTCGTGTGTCAAATCCCATGCTATCTTAGATGAATTTCAGAGCAATAAGAATCAAAAACCCCATCAAAGATGAGAACCCGAGAAACCCAGTAAAAAAATGCCTCTCATTCTCTTCACGGGTCGGTCAATTTCAGAAATTTCTTATCAGACGCATCAAAAGTACAAGCACAGTCTCCAATGAAAACCAGTTTTATCCCGCACATTAGTCTATTATGTAGGTATTTCCGCATTAGGGGAAAACATTACAGACAGGAAACCAGATATCGCAGAGTTCCATTGATTCGGATTAACTGCAGCAATACCCATTATAAATAAAATAAGACTCTGAGAATCCATGTAGTAAAACACGAGGTGTCATCCAAATTGATTGATTAAGATAGATCTAAGCAATACCCATTGTCAAATAAAATAAGACTCTGAGAACCCGTGTAGTAAAAACATCAAATATCATCGGATTTCACGGATGTAGATCAATCGAAGCAAACTGGTCATCAAAAATAAAATAAGACTCTAGAAACCATGCAGGAAACAAACACAGACACTGCTTTGTTATGTTGATTTTAGTTAATCTAATCCAACCTATTATCAGTTAAATGAGATAGAATAAAGACGTACTCTCTGAGAGCCACCTCGTTCTCCAGGAATGGCATCCAGAACCGTCCAGTCTACTCTGGCAACATGATCAACCAGAGCCACTGGCTGAAGCCCCACAATTGTACAAGAGGTGTGTCCCTGTATTGGTGCAGGCTCAGAAGTAGGGAACTCGTCGGCACCCATTTCCTTCGACAGGAGGAGGAGGATTTACTCTCTTTGCTCCTTGCCTTCTTATACACGACCCCGAAGTGGACACTAACGCACCCAATCCACTGGTCGCAAAGAGGTTTTCAGGTCACCATCTCGGAATTCGTTCCCACTATAGGCCAAAAGTTCTGTGCGAAGAGCGGAGGTGGAGGTGGGACGCGACAAAGACTCAGTCCCTCCTCGCATGAGAAAACAAATTAAGCCCGCACTACTAAAAGTATTATTCATATTTTAATGCGATTTTACTCAAATTGTTATGTCCATAGATGAACACATCTTATTCATTATACATTATGTATACGAGACGGACATTACTGCTGATTTTAAGACAGACAATAATGCATTTTTTTAGGTTGGAAGTGACACTTTTGAGTGCGTCTAATAGTTAAGAGTATGTGTTTTCTTTTTTACTAGGTTACAAGTTCAAATCTATAGAGGGGTAGAGTATGTATATTTTTGTAGATTTTAGCAGTGAAATAGTTACATAGAGGGAGTCCCTTGTCACGCAACAAGGGGTTCACATACACCAATTTGGTGTCTGGCTTGGTTGTGACCTTAAAATTAGATTATTATTATTATTATTATTACTACTAATCTATTTTTTAAATTATAGAGCCAAACATCAAATTGGTGTATGAAACTCCTTTGTTTGTGGGATATGGAACCCCTTCCCCAATGATTTATGAATTATAGTATCACCAAAAAAAATATTATTCTAGAAGTTACCAGACATCATAATGGATAGAATATTAATGATTGATATCAAATTTAATTTTAAAACTCTACTCAACTATATTTTACGATATTTTTATATGTTAGTGTGTTTTAGTTTATACACATGAAAATAAATGCAAAGATCTTGTTCCATTTATGTAGTAGAAAATCTACTTCCTCTCATTATAATTCATTAAATTTCTCTTCTTCTTTTTAAAAGGGTAAAGTATTTTATAATTTGTTCAATAAAATATATTTTGAAGAAATTTATTACACATTGTTTTTCATTTTGAGGATGGTACTCAAGGTAAGAGGTGGTAAGAGCAGAGAGGAGTCTCTATGATTTCGGAGTAACTTGGTCATCTATCAAATAATTTGGCAAAAGCTTACACTCTCTTGTGTGGCATATCTTTAGTAAAGGAGGCAAATATTAGAGCTATCTTGGTCTTTAGGGATTCAATGATCGTCATCAAAGCAATGATTAACAAATCCACTCCTGAAGGATCCAAATTAAAAAATATCATCTCTAGAATCAAGCATAAATAGGCTCTTTTGCTAGAGTCTCATTATGCCACATTAAGAGGGACCTGGATGAGGAGACAGACCAATGGGCCAAATGAGCATCTAAGCTTAGCCCTAACATCTTGATTAAAAATGGGGTCCAAGACACTATGGTTATCCCTTAAATCTTTGTCAAAGTGTGTGTCAAGCACATTAAATCTTGACATGAACTAACTTTTGTCAATGAGTTGGTGTTTCATCGGGATGAGCGACCCAAGGACACTCATCACCCTTATCTTTATGCAAAATCCCCCTCACCTTATGGCATTTGAATGTAGTCTTGTGTTTTGGTACAATGGTTTGGGTATAATGGCAAGGCCAAGAATTGAAAGTTGGTGCATAATAGGTTGGTTCACCCATGCACTTGGTAGTTTGGTAAGTTTCTTGGTTCTCTTTGGTCAGTTTATCAGTCCCTTTCTCCTCTAGATTGGTCTCATTCTACCAATAGCTTGCTATGAGAGCAAGGTGTCGGGCTTTTTTAGCCTCCCTTTGCTTGTTTCGACCTTATCTTTTTGTTTATTCTCTCCATCTCTGGTGTTTCTTTGTTAAAAGAATTTGAAGAGTTAGAGGTGAATGTTAGTTGGAATTTGTGGGTTGGTTTTAAACTTTGACTTGGAGAAATTGTTCAACAAACAGTAGTTAAGTTGGGTGTTGGTTCTTGCCATGACTTTGTAATCTTCATCCTTTGTTTTCCCTCTAGAAGCTAGGTTGATCTTAATTTAATCACTCTATATACATGTGTCAAAGTTGTCTCTATTTGTTTTGAAGGTCAAAGTCATAGTGAGGCCATGGAAAAAAAATTGAATGTTTCAGGCTTGCAAAAGTATCCTAATATCAAAGTCTAGTGCTTTGATTTTGGAAATAGTGTGGTGATTTTCCTCTAGTATCAGGGCACTTAGGAAGAGGCTTTGCTCTTCAAGCATAATGGATATGCCACTAGAATTTCATCCCCAAATTTTAGGAAGCTAATGAATTTTGATTTTGTTCATTTTGTTGGAGTGAGCAGAAGGTTTGGTTTTCTCTTTGAATGTCCCTCCCAAATCTAGTGTGTAGATTTATTCAAAATGGATAAAGGAGATGTGAAAGAACTTTGTAGATTTATGCATCATCATGAAGATCTCTCCAAGATAATCAAAGTGTTATTCTCTCAATATCTTCCAAAGCCACAAAGATTGAGCATACTTGCATTAGTAAACATGCTAATATCATGAACATTATTGTACATTAGAAGCAAAGAATTAAATATCTTGAAGTAGAGTGCAACACACTTCTAAATCTTGCACTTATCCAACACATGCATTCTCTATTAATGGTCTCTAACAATGGGGAAATAGAAAACTCGATTCAAGTTGAGCCAAAAGAGGAAGAAACGGTCCACCGGTTATGAGACGTTATGAAATTGAAGGATAAAATTGTCCTCAATATGATGAGGGGAAAGAAGATTAGGGTAGTACTTTTGTTTGTCGTTAATGATATGTGTTTCTGAGTTATTTGTATCTTAGGAATCTATGTGAAATAGGCCACTTGTAGGCAAACATGGAATATATTTTTTGTATTATGCTAGAATTTTTTTTATGTATTCTTAGTAAAATATCTTAATTTGTTGAAGGGAGTACGAATCAACAATATGTTACTCATTACAAGCTTCGGCTACAACCCCCTTTTGAATTAATGCAAATTATGTTTCGGTTAAAAATAAATATACAAAAGGGATTGTATTGAAGGTAAATCCATTAGTTACAGTTTTGGCAACTTAACCCAGTATGATATCAAGTGAGGTTTGTTATCGCGCAAACTATAGGTTGGGCAAAGCCTAACACAATCCACTATATGGCGATAACAGTGGGAGAGCTTACATATTGTCACCTCAGATAAACCCTCCCCTTGCTTTAATGAAGGAAGAATCCAACACAAGGGGGGAATCCTAGGTAACCCTAGGGGGATTTGGACAAAAAGTGAAAATATGGAAGTGATGCCCCTATAGGTCAAGATGCTAGGTGGAGAGTGGCTTGACAACGAGCTTCAGAGGTGGTTTATGGTTGCCAAGTGTTTGAGTACTTGCGGAAGATGGTTGTACCTACCTGAGACACAAGAAAAGACAAGATATAAGCTAAACAATTCAATGGACAAGAAAGTCAATCATGTTGTCCCTATTTGCAACAGTCAACAAGAATATAGCTTAGCAAATAAATTATAGTTAAAGATGCTAAAAGTCTAGTAAATGATGCAAGAGATAAGCTAACAAGTACTAGTATAACTCAGGTATGAAAGCATAAGATTTTAGCAACAAAACAAGGTTGTTGTAAACAAGTATTGCAGAGATGTATTATCAGCCTTATGGCTGCAGCAAACTATTGCTACAACAGAAAATTTCAACCCACAAAAAGTACAAGTAAAACACCCAAAAAGTGCATTGAGATTAGTAGAGTATTATGGCAGTTCCGAGAAAATTTTGATGGTTGAAATGTGAGTTATGAATAAAAAAGAGAATGATTTGTTGTAGCCCTAATGGTTGTAGCTTTAATTTAGTCATAGCTCCAAAAAGACTATGTAGACTAACACGCCCTAGAGGCTTTAGCAACCTCAAAGCATCAACAATAGATTCCAACTTGAACAATATTAATATCTCACTAAATCACGTTTACAAATGAAAACAATTTATTTCTCCAATGCAAACTTTAGATAAGTGCCTTTTTAAAATGGGTGAATGGAGTCTTGAAAGCATGAGTTAGATCAACAAAATCCCTAGGGGTGTAAACCCTCTTATTCCCTAGGGTATGCAAATCAAACTAAGGTAAATCAAGGAGGGTGTACACCCTTGTACTCCTCCTAGCAACCTTGCAACAAAAGACTTGTAAAGTAGCAAATGAGATGAAGCTTAATGGAGGGTGTATGCACTTATACTCCTCCTAGGGTTTCAACCAACAATAACCAAGAAAAGAGCAAGAAGAATTAACAATTGCAGGTTTTCCTTACCAATTTCAAGAGAGATGCAAGAACAAACCCTAGTTCACCAAGCAAATTACCATTCATAAGCAAGAGAAGAAGTCTCTAAGAGGTGCACACCACCTTAGCTCAATTATTCACCAAGAGATATCACCAAAAATTATTTGCACAAGAGAGAGATACCAAAATGCCCAAGTAGGGTGCAAATTTCAGCCACTAGTCTTCTCACAATGGGAGAGATATGATACGAAAATGAAATGAAATGATCTCTATTTATACAAATCCTACTATAAGTGTTTGTCCACTTAATTTTAGGGTAAACCACAAAGTAAGGGGACAAAAACCCTTGCTTTGCCCCTTTGCATTATAAAATTCATTTTTAACCCGAAAATGCACATAAGAAACCCTAAAGAAGCATGACGTCACCCCTTTACAGCAACGTTTTGGCACTTTTGCAAGTTGTTGGAATCGTTGGGCCCTCTAAGGATTCCCTCTCATGTGCTAGGCCTTTCTCCTCCAAGTCAAACCCTCGACCATAAAAACATGCCAGGTGTCAAGTCAACCAACACCACCACCCCAACCCTAGCCCTATAGTGACGTCAACCTCCTCAAAAGAAAATTGTTGGGCTAACAAAGGGTTGGGTTAGGTCCTCCAAGGTGTCTGCTCATGCCTCTAAAGGTTTTCATTGTCATCTGGTGTGTGGGACATAACATCCAACCTATGGGCTTCAAGCCCCAAGGGAGCCCAATCTAGGCTTGTTCTTCCAAATTCATCCATCAACTAGGTCCTGCAAAGACAATGAATATGCCCTACAAGGATCTCAAGTCAAATGCCTCATGATAAGTAAATTAAATCAATAAAAGATCCATTTGAGCATGTACATCCAAACTACCTCATCAAAATAAACAATTGCTTAGATACCCTATGCACTTTGGCAAGTTTACGTATGGGAGGGTTGACAAAGTGACCTATTGGGTGAATTGTACCTCAAGTTTAGGAGTGTTTTCCAAGTGGTCCCCTCTCTAAGACATGTGGAAAAAGTGACATGGATGGGGGCAAGACTATTGGGCACGGAGTTCATGACATACAAGGGACTGTAATATCTCATTTATGGGTGCCTTTGTAGAGGGTGTGTTGCACCTTTGTTTTCAATGCAACCTTTTTCCAAGCCCATTTATTGTCTTTTATTCTTTTTAAGATGTTTCCAAGTTGAAGCCAAGGTGGGGCTTCTACCTAAGCATGAAAATTAGTGCCCAACTTGACTCTACCCTGGTCGCATCATGCTTCCCCAATTTGAAACCATGTGTGCGGATTCTACATAAGCATGAAAAATAGTGCCCACACATGCTCCACCTTGGTTGGAATTTTGCATTAGTTAATATTTTTACGGGTCCCATCAGTTTCTTATGAGAGACATTTCATTGTCCTCGGGATATATGGGCGAGCATCTTGAAGGTTCGTGATTGGATTTTATCTTTTTCTAGCTACAATCCTCTGGGCCTTCATCCCCTTCTTCCCATGAAACGAGGGACAATCCCTTCTTGGGTCAGTGTACTCGAAAATCCCAAAAGATAAGGAGATGAGGGGATGAAGTGTGGAAAGTGACAAGTATGGTTGGGAATGGCACGATGACTCGTCAAGAGGACCTCCCAGTAGCAAACCTATCCTTAAGGGTGACCCACTTACTAGGGCTCAATGTCAACCACCAAAGTGAAACAGGGAAAAGAGCATAATTTCCAAGCAAACGTTACATAATCAAAACTAGTTATAGATTCAACAAACTCAAATGTCTCAAATATTGAAATGACACTCACCATGATACCTGGCTTGTACCTCATGGAGCAAGCCCAAATGTCTTCCGAAAGCCAGTTGATGTGGTGGATATCATCGTGATGAACCTGGAACTATGGTGGCGAGGTGGGTCTCTGTTTGTGCAAGTGGACATTGTTGGTCAAGCTATCTCTTGGTACTCCATGTATGCAACACGAGGGCCTTGAGACATTGTCTCATTAGGTATCCCTAGGAGTTGGGGATAACATCTGGCTCCTACTTGGGGACATGTACTCGTCGTAGAGTGCATGAGAACCACAACATCTCATGTTGGACCTGTGCTTACACTGAAACATAAAATTGTAAAATCCAGGGTGGTTCTATTACCCTTCGTCCATATATATCAAAACCAAAAATGACAGATAATCTAGAAAAGAAATTAAATATATATATATATATATATATATATATATAAACTAAACATGTAATATGATGAAATCAATATGCAAGTAGAGCAAAATGAAATATGAAATGCAGCTAAGCTACCATGAGCAATCAAGATGCAGATGTAAGGAAAGCAAGATGACCTACCTACTTACCTGGGGCCTGGGGCCTGAAGAAGTCAAGTGCCCTGAATGTAGGACCGAAGAAGAGACCCATCCACTGGCAATGACATATTTATCCCATCCAAAGGTATCAAGTAACACTTCTCTTTTTTGGACTTCTTCTTGATGATGTAAGGACCAAGCCATGTGTTTCCATCCTTCTGGTTATATTTAGGCTTGTCCTTCCTCTTGTCCCACATCAACATAACACTTCCTTCATTGTAGTTGATGCAAGGTATATTCTCGATGTAAGGATAGGAAGGAGGTCATGTGTTGATTGCATTTCTGACGACTTTCTCACGTTCTTTGCTTTCTTTATCTTCTTTCTTCGATACCTGGATGGACCCTGGTTCTTTCCCTTGGAACTTCACAAGATTTTCTTTGTACTCATATGTCCTTGGGAGTAACATATCTATGCAATCATCTTGCACGAAAGGTAAGTCTTGTGAATCATACAAAATGGTCTTTGGAACCTCGTCAAACTCACACTCACTTGTATAATCAAGATCGTTGGGGTCCATGACATGCTTGTCAGCCTTCTCTCGACTATATAATATCTCAAAGGTGCCATCCCCCATGGGAATGTGTGCATGGATAAGAACCATGCTAAGAAAACCTCCAAGAGCAGCAGACCAACTCCTTGATAAGAGCATCCCCCAAGCATCTGGAACATCAATCGCTACTATGTTCATAAGGAGGTTGATATGCGGAAAAACAATCCAGAAGACTTCAATGTTCTCACATAGTCCATAAACCTTGACCCTATTTGTAACACCCTGTTTCCCCCAGCTTGTAAATATAATTGGACTGGCCAAGAACTATGGCAAACTCATAAATGTGATTATGTGATGTAAATGGACCTTGAGGAAGAGGTCAATGAATGTGAATAACATTTTGAATTTATTGCAGGACTGTTGAGAGGGGATGTGCAGAAAAAGAGACCACGATGGCGGTGGAGGGCACCTGGAAAGGTGGCGTTAACTCCCACCGAGAATTAATACCGTATTTGGACTCCACTGGCCCGGAGAACCAAAAGCGACTCGCTGGCCCTGAATTTAATGCCTTGCAGGCTGGCAGGTTGATGGCTTAATGAGGGATGGGAAGGTGAACCGCCTATCCGTAGAGCCGTCAGGCCTGATCAGCGCGAGGGTAATCGTGCCACGCGCAACCTCGAAAGAGGATAAGGCATGGGGAAGAAGTGATTGGAGGGGGCATATACGAGGGGAACTCTGGCATTACGCAGAGTGAGTGATAGCAGAGAGGAAGGATTGCAACCTTCGCTCCTAGTCACTGGTTGACAGAGAGACGCAGTCTCACAACAGCGTGGTCTCAGCTCGGGGGTAGCTAGTGGTAAATCCGTTGGGAGTCGCTATGCCTATGGTTGGGTGGAAACAAGCACCCCTCTCAGCAGTTGCACACACTCCTGGTGTTATTTCTGATAAGTTTTTTACATATTGCATCTTGAAATTCATATGTTGACGTATATGTTCATAAACTGTGAAATTGTGAACGATTGCAATAAAGAATGTTTGTGCAATGTTTTGGTAAGAAAGGGTAGATATATGCTTATAATAGAAAATGAATGAATTGGCTTATGATTGATAAAGGAATTTAATTACGCATAAGTTGAACCAAGTTAGACTTACGGCCCGTTCTCAGGAAGCTGTTTCCCCTTACCCGTCTCTAGGAAAGCCCAGAATAGATCTCTTCACAGGTATTCCCCCCCCTTGGAAGGGTTTACCAAGAACCTGGAAAAAGGACTTGAATGTGCAAGTCTTAATAACCCTGTACAAGGAGGAATGACCCTCTTAAAAATTCTGAAGTAGCAGCGTAGGGATAAGTAACAAATCGACGGATGAGATCCTGTCGGGAGACCCAAGGTCATTCACGACCGTCAGATTGACGAAAGTAATAAGGGCGTTACATACCTTGCCCCTTCTTCTCTCTATCTTCGTGAATAACGATGAAATCGAGATCGTAGACCCCCCCCCCAGGTCCATGAGAACATTTGGACTGTTGATCTTTCCACATCCACGAAGTAGTGGAAGAATGCGCGAGGTGGGACAGATCTGAGCCGTCAGATCTTGAGCAGATACCCATCAACCGTCGGATCTAACAGAAGTTGCACGAGGGTTAAGCTCGTGAACAGAAGGAAAAATCTCGAAAGGAGGGTTGGTTCATCGGGGTATCACCTATCGGGAAATCGGAAGCCTCGATGACATGAGATCGGGAATTTCCATGGGAAGTTACCCGAAAACGATATGGACCGTCCATCTGAGAGAGGACGCGTGTCACGCGATCATCCATTCCGGAGATCCAGACACTAGACATCAGGATATCGACATTCAGGAAATCGGAGTTCCTGAGGTCGTGAAAGCCGGGACATCAGAAGTCTCGAAAATGCGAGGAGCGATATGAACCGTCCATCCACTTGGGATGCGTGTCAGAGATCTGTAGGGAGTCGGAGTCTGGCATTTCGCGAGTCCTAGGGACGAGGCATCCAGGACATCAGAAGTCTCGAAACCCCGAGAGTTAATCAGGACCGTCCATCTGGAAGGGACGCGTGGCAGCAATCGGAGCCATCAGGGAAGGTCTCGACAGGAAGTCGTCCATCGACATTATAGTCATCAGGATGTCGGGGATCCTGGTGACAAGGGGTTTGGGCATTTTGGATTCGCGAAGTCCAAAACCCCGACAAGAAGGAGGAAAGCTTCATCGTGTGGGGGGGTCAGCTGTCAACATGGCAGAGAATCGGGATTCGAGGGATCGACAGTCCCGTGGGCAAATGTTTTTCAACATTTGAAACCCCGAACCCTGAGGGAGATCAGGGACTGTTGAACCAGTAAACGATCACGACCATTGAATAAGATAAAGGCAGACAGGAGTTGCTAGCTGTCAGCATAGCGGGGAGTCGGGATTCGAGGGATCGCGGATCCTGAGGACGACTGCATCTTGGCATTGAAAACCCCGAAGCCCCTATAGGTGATATGACTGCGGTCATATAGAGGAGGTCACGTGGACCAAGAGTCTAGCCTGGAGGGCTAACGAAAATTGGAGCTCATCGGGAATTTGAAACCCAAAACCCTGAAAGGAGGTAAGACTACGGTCACGGGGATAGTGGTCATATGGGCCAGGAGCCTAGCCAGAGTAGCTAGTGCGTAAAGAGCGCGTCGGGATTCAAGGAATCGTGAATCTTGAGGACAAGTGCATTTTGGCACTTGAAAGTTCGAAACCCCGATAGGAGGATATAAGGCTCTCGGGGAATCGAGAGCATAGGAACCCTCGACATCAGAAAGGACGAAACCCCAAAAACCTGAAATTGTTATCAGGGAAAGACCACGGTTATGTGCGGAGAGCCGTGTAGGTGAATGAAAGACCTGTGGATCGGGATTGGCATTTCGCTGCTGCAAGCTTCGGGGATTCTCTTCGTTGAGAAATCAACGAAATAGTTTGATTTTAGGTAGTGGGTATGTTACAAAGTGGTATCAGAGCATGGTTACAACACTCGGCCTGATTGGGCTCATGAACGAATTGCGCATAAACTCTGTTCGAAGCACTCCTACGAGGAGTAACCCTCTAACTTGACTCTCTTGTCCAGGATTAAAAAAAAAAAAAAAAACCTGAAAAATGAGAACCCGACTGTGTATGCATATGAAAGGGTTATAAATTATGCGCAAATTATAAAAATGTATTTAACTCTTGACTAAATTCCAGCGTTTGCCTTTTTTCACTCTAGTGGACGATCAGTTGCGGGAATCTACAGATGCAGAGTATGGTGACTCACCAAGAGGTGGGAGAAGGCTCCCACAACAGAGACGAAGAGTCTGACGAAAGAAGAGCAATAGAAACCCCTCCAAACCTAGCTGAGACTGTGAGGAGTCTCATGGTTGAATTGCAAAGCTGGAAGGCCGACAATGAAAGAATGATTAAAGAACAAGAAAAGCAAACCAAAATTAATGCAGTTTTACTGTAGAGCTTATTCGACCTGTAGTGACAAATGTAGCATGAACCTGAGATGCAGAATCATGGTCATATCAGTGGCCGTACTGAGAGAAACACGTCAAGAAAGGTCCACCCCAGAGGTAAAGGACCAGTGCCAGACGATTCCACTGAGAAGGAAGCTAGCGATTCAGAAGGCTCTTCCAGCAGCAAGACCAGTTCCTATTCTCAAAGAAAACAGAAGAAGAAAAATACTTCCAAGAGTCATAAATTTGAGGAATTCAAAAAGGCCAAACCTCCCTCCTTCGACGGTGAGATAAAGAAGGGAGAGGAAGCCGAGGCCTGGCTACTCGGACTGAAGAAATATTTCAGAGTCCATGTTTTTTCAGAGAATTTGAAGGCCCGAGTGGCCACTTTCAATCTGAACGGAAAGGCTTCCATCTGGTGGGAAGACCTTAAGAATATGAAGGGGGTCCGCGAGGAGGACCTGTCTTGGAAACGATTTGAGAAGTACTTCCGGAAGAAGTATTTGTCGGAAAGAGATTTCGACAAGAAGGCTAAAGAGTTTTATGAACACAAACTGGGACAACTTACTATGGAGGAATATGTCAACAAATTCCTCGACTTATTGAGATATGTACCCTACATCAAAGCAGAGAAGGCGAAGGCACAACGCTTCATCAGTGGGCTACCCAAGGAATATCAGAACCAAATCGAATTTGACGAGCCAAAGACCTTAGAAGTCACTATACGAAAGGCAACATATTGTCATGAACAATATGGACATCGGGTAGAGTCTCGTGGAGACTGGAAACAGAAGAGTGGTTCGAGATTTCAGAAGAAGGGGAGCAAATCCTCAGGATTTAAAAAATACAAAAAGAACCCCAGAATGAACTTCCCAACCCGGAGTGTACTCCAACAGAACTTTCCCTCGATGGACGGAAATAAAACTTCTGGCCTTATACCAGTAAAGACCAATAACCCAAAGAAAGAACCTTTGAAATGCTGGGATTGCGGAGAAGAGCATCTCCGGAGAGATTGTCCACACCGACAACAAAACAGTCAGAAAATTTATAACATGCAGGAAGCTACCACAGTCAATGATGTGGCAAGGAGTGTGCCGCAGATTTATGCAGCCTTGGATAATAACCAAGCTGACCACCAAGATTCAGTGGTGGAAATAGAAGGTATGATTTTCAACCATCTGGTGTGTGTTTTGATTGACCTTGGTTCAAATTTGAGTTATATAGCCCCTAGAGTTGTTGACAAGTGTAAACTACAGCCACAGAAGCAAACTAAACCATGGTTAGTACAGTTAGCCACTGGCACCAAAAGAAAGGTAGTAGAGGTCATACCAGCCTGCCAATTAATGTTGGGTGAATTCCCCACCTATGCAACCCTTAATGTATTACCCCTGGGATCATACGACCTGTTGATTGGTATGGACTGGCTAGCCGCCCATAAAGCCAAACTGGACTGTTACCATAAAACCTTAGAATGCGTGAGCAAAGAAGGAAAAAGGATAACCCTCCAAGGGATCCAAAAACCGGTCTCGGTGAGACAAATATCATCCCTGCAAATGAGAAAGTATTGTCGAAAGGGATGTCCCCTATATGCAATACAGGTGTTGAAAACCATCGAAGGCGCTAAACCAAGCCTAGATGATCACCCTATCCTGAGAGAGTACAAAGACGTGTTTCTGGAAGAGGTACCGGGTCTACCTCCGAGAAGAGACATTGACTTCTCGATAGAGCTCGCACCAAGAGCGGTGCCGGTGTCTAGAACACCCTACCGAATGAGCACACCTGAGTTAGTTGAACTCAAATTGCAATTGAAAGAAATGATGGACAAGGGTTATATTCGACCCAGCGTGTCCTCGTGGGGAGCACCAGTCATGTTTGTGAAAAAGAAGGATGACACCCTTAGACTGTGCATAGATTACAAACAACTCAATAAAGTAACCATAAAGAACAAATACCCCTTGCCCAGGATCGATGATTTATTCGATCAGTCAGGGGGTGCATCTATTTTCTCAAAGATTAACTTGAGGTCGGGATACCATCAAGTCCGAATTAAGGGTGAAGACATCCATAAAACTGCTTTCCGGACACGGTATGGTCACTATGAGTTTGTGGTAGTGCCATTTGGGTTAACCAATGCCCCTGCCACTTTCATGTGCTTAATG
>ML797122.1:441532-494942 GCA_009831015.1 Picea engelmannii
AAGAAAAAACATTCCGTGGTTTTCTCCCGCTTTGGGTTTCCACGTAAAACACTTGTGTACTGTGTATGTGTATGATTGTTCATTTGTTCATTTCTTATTTACTCTACATTTATTGGATGATAATGCTACATTGATATAACACTTGGATTATATGGTTAAGAAGGATTAGATTGCTCTATTACTGATTCACCCCCCCTTCTCATAAATCCAACAGGGTTCATGACGTACAAGGGACCGTAGTATCTCATTTATTGGTGCCTTTGTAGAGGGTGTGTTGCACCTTCATTTTCAATGCAACATTTTTCCAAGCCCATTTATTGCCTTTTATTATTTTTAGGATGTTTCCAAGTTGAATCCAAGGCGGGGCTTCTAGCTAAGCATGAAAAACAATGCCCACACATTCTCCACCTTGGTTGGCATTTTGCATTAGTTATTTTTTTATGGGTCCCATCAGCTTCTTATGAGAGACATTTCATTGTCCCCGGGATCCCTAGGCGAGCATCTTGAAGGTTCATGATTGGATTTTATCTTTTGATACCTACAAGCCTCTGGGCCTTCAACCCCTTCTTCCCATGAAATGAGGGACAATCCCTTCTTGGGTCAGTATACCCAAAAATCCCAAAAGGTAAGGAGATGAGGGGATGAAGTGTGGAAAGTGACAAGTATGGTTGGGAATGGCATGATGACTCGTCAAGAGGACATCCTAGTAGCAAACCTAACCCTAAATGTGACCCACTTACTAGGGCACAATGTCAACCACCAAAGTGAAACATGGCAAAGAGCATAATGTCTAAGTAAACATTGCATAATCAAAACCAGTTCTAGATGCAACAAACTCAAATGCCTCAAGTATTGAAATGACTCTCACCATGATACCTTGATTGTACCTCTTGGAGGAAGACCCAATGTCTTCTGTAAGCTAGCTGATGTGGTGGATACCATTGTGATGAACCCGGAACAGTGGTGTCGAGGTGGGTCTCTATCTGTGCAAGTGGACACTTCTAGTCAAGCTATCTCTCGGTACTCCATGTCTACAACTTGAGGGCCTCGAGACATCATCTCCTTAGTTATCCCTAGGAGTTGGAGACTACAAGCTCTACAATATTCATATAAGCAACTAGACTAGGGACTTGACCCCAAAACCTCTTGCCTGTAATTCACAACACTCAACCACTTGAGCAAACCTACCAAATTATCTCATAATTTGTTATAAAAATATAAAGTACCTTATTAATATTTATTTTAATCAATTTGATTTAATGAACATGTGTAGTTTTTTTTGACAAGGAAGAAAAAATGTTCCTTTAAAGGTTCTACATTCACCAAAAATATACTTAAGATGTTTACATGACGACACATTATCCTAACTATTGAACCACCACCTATCCCACCTCCTTGTTATAAAAATATTTTTCTTGACAACATGAGAAATATAAATGAATACATGTAATTAGATGTTATTTTATATGACAATGATCTTTATAATTAAATTTTATATATGACAAGGATCTATATCGTACAACTCATTATATCAGTTACCTCATACTTTTGGGTGTGCTTATTAGTCCCTATTAGGCACGAAATACTAATAATAGATTTTGGGTCCAATGTTGTTAACTACTTTTTTTTCAAGGGAAAAAATTGCTCAATTATATTAAACATATAATTTTTTTACATCTTCCAAACTCTTACAAAGACCCATTACATGGCCATACTGTGAGAATAGTAATTGAACCAAAAACTTACAAAAAGGATGGAGATTGAAAAATTCATATGCTCCAAGTCCATACAGGAAGCAAAGAAACATGTCCATTTCTAAATACAAAAGTACATAAAAAGAGTAGTTGTCAAAATATAAAAAAAAAACAATACTGCCGATCAATTAAGAATCTCCATCAATAGATTAATGGATTCTAAATTGTCTCCTAGGTCCCGCTGCTCCAATTGTCCATCGATGATATGAAAGAGTGCCCTCTGAATCTTCGATGGCTTGCTTTGATAATTTGTCCGCTTTAGTATTAAAATTTATGTAAATATGTTGGAAGGTAATAAACTGGAACTTCTCTGAAAGTGATAAAATTCTTGCTTTCCAACCTTCCAATGAGCTTACCTGAAGTCTACCCTTGTTTATAAGCCAATCGATGACTACTTTTGAATCTCCTAGCAAATGTATACAAGGAAGAGCTAAGTGGTTTGCTAACCAGAGCGATGCCCATGCTCCCATGAGTTCTGCTTTAGTATTTGTACCTCTTCCGTAGTTTAGTGTCCATCTATAAATAGTAACATCCAGAGCTTTAATAATACCCCCTGCACCACACTTGCTACCATCTCCTTTGGTTGCACCATCAAACCATGCCAGTGTTGAATCCTTGCGATAAGAGATCAGCATGTCCCTTAGAAGTCTGTCTTTTGAATGAGAATACGATCTAGAGTGTAATGCCAAAATCTTATAGAGCACTGCATGAATTGACGGACTAGTATCCTCAAAAAGCGCTTTGTTTCGTTCTAGCCAAATGTACCAAATGATATAAGCAACAATTTGAGAAGGGACATTCTTATCCAAATACCAATTCTTTAAACATTCTGAAAGTGTGTTCCCAGAGCAAATCCTTTTCAGATTTAACTCCTTAGAAATCAAATTCCAGACTGAAATGACAAAGGGACAGAGATTGAAAAGATGAATAACTGTCTCTATATCAGATTTACACAGAGGACAACGCCCAGGTCCTTTCCATCCCCTTTTCTGCAAAGAGTCCCAAGTTAATATTTTACCCTCCATCGCCAACCAAATAAACAATTGAACTTTTAACTGTGCTTTCCATTTCCATATGGATTGTCTCCAATTTTCTACTTTTAACAATCTTTTAGAAGAGATTATGCTCAAATATAAGTTTTTAACAGAGGGCGATCATGTGTTATCTCCACCAATCCACATTAGAGTGTCCCTCGATTCTTGGATAAGAGCTCCAGAATCCGATAATGCTCTTCTGAAATGATCCCACTCCAAAGCATAGTCGCCCTCCAATCTGAGATCATTGTTGCCAAGCCAATAGGAAGAAAATGACTAATTTTTTGAATAATTCCTGGCCTGTGCAAGGGTAGAGATGTTTTTTTCTTTTAACATCGTCAAGAGATTACTAGAGAGAAAAGAGATATCTCCCATTCCCAATATCCGATCCTTACCCAACACAATAAGTTGCCCGGTCCCTGGAATCCAACTTAAACCATGTAAAATTAAATAAATAACTTTTAAATGTCCACTCCAGGTTCTAGAAATCCCAGTCTGCTTGAAATACTGAGATCTGAGCCAGTTAATCACAGTGGCATGATGAAGATATTTGTCGATCACGACCCTATGCCAAATTCCCTCTCCCATAAGAACTCTCCATAAAGTGTTCACGACTAGTGAATTACTGAAGTCATAGATATTGCGAATGCCCCACCCCCCAAATGACTTAGGAAGGGAAATATGCTCCCAATTGCACAAATGCATTTGGTGGGATTCACAATTCCTTTTCCAAAGGAAGTTGAACAAGAGTTTCCTTATATTTTTCAAGACTGAGCACGGGACAATTGCCAGGGACAACCAAAAAATAGGTTGACTAGTTAACACTGCTTTCAAGAGAGTAAGGCGACCTCCTAAAGACAACCACCTATAGCACCAATTATTTATGTTCTTCTCCAAAATCTTGATCAAGCAACGCCAATCTTTTGAGCGCAGAGCTCCAGCCTTCACAAAAAAACCAAGATACTTGAACCCATGTTCCAACTTTAAAAATCTGAAAGGAAAGAAAGCTTTGAATGGAATAAGATCCTGATCCAACAGACCAGCTTGGTGAAATGTGGACTTCGAATCATTTATCATTAATCCAGAAGTCGAACTGAAAAATTTAAGCACTTTATCTATCTCCCTCCACTCTTGCAAAGTTGCACCTGTCATTATGATCACATCGTCCACAAATAAAATATGCACTATTTTTATTGATTTGGAAACTTTAATACCTGTCAGCTTACCCTCTCTTTGACTTTCTTTCAATAGGAGACTCAAACCTTCCATCACCAAGACAAAAAGAAAAGGTGATAAGGGGAAACCCTGCCTCAAGACCCTCCCGCTCTTAAAGAGTTCAGTGGCTTCTCCTTTAATCAAGACATAATAAGAAGTAGATACCACACAACTCATTATCCAATTTGTCATACTTAGGCCCAATCCGATTTGGAGAAGAAGAATGCACAGAAGATCCCAATTAACACAATCGTAAGCTTTTTGAAGATCCAACTTTAATACCAAAGACTTTGATTTCTTCTTTTTGATACTGTGTATACATTCATGGACTGTTCCTATGGCATCCTGTATCTGCCTCCCCTGTAAGAAACCTAGCTACTCTTCCAAGAACGATCTAGAAAGAATCAGTTTAATCTGATTAGCTATTATATTTGAGATGATCTTGTAACAAAGATTACACAGAGAGATTGGTCTATAATCTCCAAACTAAAGTGGTTTGTTTACTTTAGGGATTAAAGTAATGAAAGTTGAATTTAAAGCTCCCGGTATAAATCCCTTTGTTCTATACTCTTCAATCATTTCCAGAATATCCTCTCCAACTATATCAAAAAAATGCTTAAAAAACTCCATTGTCCAGCCATCCGGGCTCAGACTCTTATCCACTTTAAAATTTGATAAGACTTTCTTCAGCTCCTCCTTGTCAACAGGTTTGTAGAGGGCATCAACCTCTAAGTCGATTACCATGTTTGGAAACAATGCAACCACTCTAACTTGTTCACTAGGATTTAACACCATAGGTTTATTATAAAAATCTTTAAAATGTTTAACTGTTGCTTCTTTAATATTTTCCTAACCTCTGTAGACTAGTCCCTCTTCATCTTGTATCTCCCAGACATACATATGATTTCTCCCGAAACTGGCAAAATTATGAAAGAATTTTTTGTTTTGATCTCCACTCTGAATCCAGATTGCTCAACTTTGCTGACGCCATTGTTCCTCAATTTCCTTTAGTAAAATATTCCTTTCTTGTTCCAACTCTTTTAATGACAAATCAAGCAAGTTCAGACAGGTGCCCTCCGCCAAATTTTGAAGTCTGAAGGAGATCTCATTTTCTATTCCACTGAGCCTAACTTTTTTTATAGATCTTTGTTCCTTCTGCCAGACTTTTGTAAGTACTTTTAAATCTTTCAATTTCTAGACCAAATGCTTATGCTTACTAGTCTCCTGAAGATAAAAAGGATCTGTCCATAGTTTTTGAACTATAGAAGTAAAACCAATTTCTAAACTCAATAGTGGATTGAATTTGAACGGATAAGCCTTGAAAACCGGAAGAAGGTCCAGTTGGAATAAAATCGGGGCATGGTTTGAGATAAATAGGAATTCCACCCAAGCTCTATAGATGCCAGTCACAACCACTAAATCCTCAGAAAGTAAGGTTCTATCCAGTCTTTTATCTATAAAAGCTTCTCCCGCTCGACCATTTCTCCAGGTAGGAGCCACTTTCCCCATCACTATATCAATTAGCTTATTTTTAAATTGGTGAAAAAAATAGCCAATGATCCCAAGGAAGCCACACCACCCCAAATTTTACTTGCGGATAAAGTCAAATTTAGGTCACCTACTAATATAAGATATTTTAGAGACAACAGACCCGCAGACTCCAATCTTTCCCAGAACAATTTACGCTCCACACAAAGCTCATATACATTAAGGAGGTTTATATGTCTTTTGAACTCTAAGCAGTAACCTGTCAATAAGATCCCACCACACGTCAGGAATGACATCAGATCAAAAAAAGTTGGATCCCAAGCAACCAATAATCCTCTAGAATTACCAACTGAGTTTACCGCACAACAATACCACTTCGGCTGCATAATTTGAAAGAAATTACAAGCCTTTTTCAGAGTGAACTAAAGTCTCTTGTAAGAAAACAATATTTGGACGAGTTTTATCCAAAACACTACGAATCGAGGCTAATTTTAGAAAGCCTTCAGTCCCCCTTAAATTTAGTGAAATTAATAACATTACTTAGATATCGCAAGGGCCTTCAATGCTCTAAGGGCCCCACCATCAGTAGGAATATGTGACACATAGTCAACTTTTGAAACAAGTGTGGATTTTTTTCTTGCACTTTGGGTTTTGATAGGGGAGTGTTCAATTCCCAAACCCCGGGACCACGCAAATTCTTTCCCAGCCTCACCCTCCGTAGAACGTGAGCAGCTGGCCTCTCCACTATCAACAACTGGATCAATAACTACTTTCCCAAGAAAAAATAGTAAAGAAACAGATGTGTCACTTCCATGGATGAAAGGAATCAGTGAGTCCAAAACAACAGAGAGGGTTGACTCCTCTTCTGGTTCTCTATACCCAGGTGGTAGAACCGGATCACCTGACAACAAATGAATACTCTCTGAACTACTCAAGGGTTCAGCAGGAAAGGAAGGTTCTAGTGGAGAGGAATTGGAGGATTTTTGGACTCTAGATGAAACCAAAAGGTCAGTATGAGTCATTGGCTCCAGAGGCGGGTTTACACTCGTCAAGGTAAGTAAGTAATATCGACCCCCAGGAGAAAGACATTTTTTAATCGAAACCCCTATGTCAGCTAATGAAGACAAGGCCGACTTTGAACAACCTAAAAGAAGAACTTATAATGTCACGTTCCAACACCGAAAGTGAACTGAAAAAAAACAGGGCAGTGTGCTTGTAACTTACTGATAATGGAAGCAGAATTCTCCAAGCAGATAGGATCAATCTGGTCCCTAATACCTTCCTCAAAACCAAAGAAACCAGTTTCCATAGAAGAGTCTGGGGTACAATAATAATTCTTAGTTTCTTCCTGAGATTTTACAGCTTCTTCAATACCTTTACAGTCTCACCGCAAGTGTGAAGTACTTCGGCAGTAACTGCATCTGAATGGTATCCCAAGATAGTCTAATCTTTGGAGACAAGGAATACCACACCACTCGACCTCTAGTGTCTCCGACATACCCAAATGAACGTCCAATTCTACCAGCACCCTTGTTACTTTCCTAGATGGCGCCTCCAAATTCCTTTTATTTATCATGATGAAACTTCCTAGAGAATTTCCAATAGCCGCCAGCGCTCCCTCATTCCACAAATGCAGCGGTAACCCCGGAAGCAGAACCCACAAATGCCTTAAGGAGAAATATTCAGTCTCCGGATTAAATACTAGCCAACATTTCTTAAGCATGAGACTGCTATTTCCATTGATCTAGCTCCTTCCTAACAGAGTCGCAACAACTTCCGGACAATGATAGATAAATCCTATCCATCCTTTAGTTAAGAAATATACCTCAGGGATATATCCTAAAACTAGCAACCAAACCTGCTCCAACCAAACCGAGCAACTCTCCACGCATAAATTACTATATGCGAATTTCCCCACTAAGCCACAAAGAGCCATCCTGCAAGTGTCCTCCAACCCTATGTCCGAACCTAGTACCATTCTTTTAACTGATTTATTTGTCGACCATTGTCTTTGGCTCTTCCGAGCTAGAATAGGACCAGGATTTTTAAAATGGTAACTAGAAGAACCATTCACCTTATTGGTATTTTTTAGCCCAAATATCGGATTCTGAGACTGAACACCTAGGGAAGACTCTGACAGGGCTAGTAGAAAGGTGTCTAAGGAAGGATTTAAAGCCTGCTCTGAGTTATGGCTTAATACCTGTGTATCTGTTTGAACACCCAATGAAAAAAACCTTTGTATTGTTCCCCCGTAACCACCCTGGATGAACAATGAGGAATATTAACTACATCCTCCTACCAAAATACATCATCCGACTCATTTAATAGCGTATTTACCTCTGCATTTAAAGTCTCCAGATGATGGTTATCCATCAGGCTTCCACTTGGAGGGCACTTAAAACAATGTGTATAATCAAGGGCTAAGATCTCATTTGAGTTCTATGACGGGAGAAAAGGAATAAATGAACTACTGACATATACAATAGTAAAAATCCACCTATGAAGCACTAACCCAAAAACCGGCAAGAGAAACGGAAAAGACCACCGATCCCGGCAAAGGAGGTTCAATTACCAAGAATAGAAGTTAATGTTTGGAAAAGAGGGTAGGGTGTAATAAGTTCCACACACTCAAAGGAAAAAATGCTAATAATAGCTGAAACGAATAGTGCTAAAACCACAGATAGTCTAACTTAAACTAAATCCTTTGCAAAAAACAGAGGAAATGACAAAGGAGAATCTAAAGAGACCAACCATTCCATACTAGACCAACGATGAAACAAGCCGCATCCATGGCTTACTCTGGACATTTCTCGCTCAAAAAAATTTGAAATAGCTTGTTGTACTCCCGGGTTCCTAGTCGCCCTCTTAAGCGAAGTGTTTCACATATAAATGTAACATTTTAACCCAAGTTTTAACATTAAAGTAATTTGAATTTTTCAAATTTTACCATAGTATATAATCACCTCAAATACTAAAAAAACACAGTATATAATTAGACCCCAAATACTAATTTATGGTTAAAGATTATATTAAATATTTAACTAAAAATTCGTTTGAGTTTCCTTTAGGTATTAAAATTGTCATCATCCATGTAATGTGATGGTGACTCTATAATCAATGTAACTATTTGAAATTCTCAATGCAGTAATGCATTGAAATAAACACTTGTAGGCCATTAAAGTGCTAAACATAATCATTACAGAATGTCATATGTGGATATGATTAAGAGACCATATCACTTCCATAACACAAATAATCTACATGGATTCCTCTCAAAGTGACTTGCACATATCAAGTGCAAAAGATAATACCCTTGTATGTCGATATCCATGGAATTTCCCTTGCTTGGCTTTCCTCTATAATCCATATATTTTCCAGAGCTCATCCATTTTCATAATACTCAAGGGCTTATCGATGACCTTGAGTTGGTTCCATTTCATCCCATATGTAGTCAAGTTTCATACTTGGCTTGCAAGACACATTTGAAATAGAATGGGCCTAATGTAAATGCATCTTACATTCTCTTATTTCTTATTTCTCCATCCACTTAGAAGACAATGTAAATAAAAGGTAAATAAAATCTTGGAGTACAACAATTCCCTTAAACATCTTAATCGTGGATCAATTGTAGAGGAATTGGGCCATGGTATGCTCTCCAACCCCTCCCTTCATTATAATTTTGCTCATGTTGTCATTCATGGTGTTGTACTCCTTTCCCTGATAATCCAAACACTCATTTCATCAAAATTGATAACAATAGAGGATTCAAAAGGGAAAGTCACTACAAGGAAAACACCAATTAGCAGGAGGATTTTAGTGTTACAAGATTGGGCAAAATTACCAAAAAAAACTCTAGACAAACCTTCGCTAAAGAAAGTGTAGGTTTTTGCATAGTTTTTAGTGGAGGTTTATTACAACTAAAAAATCCGGGCAGTCATAGGTTCCAGTGGATGTTTTTTTTAGTAGTGTGCCTCGTACAATACGATGCATCGATGTCCCTATATATACAACACACTGGTGCATATTATCTACTATAAAGCACCAGTGTGATATATTCTTGTGCACCACGAAATCTCAGTAAAGGTAATGATAACGACAACGATGTCATTGAAGGCAACAATGATTTTATTGTAATAATGAGCACCAAAGCACTTGGTGTAGTTATGGGCACCAATGCTTCACCAATTAAAAATGCACTAATACACATTCACCACATTGATGCTTTTATTTTATAAATTGCATCAATGCTCTAATACATAGAAAAAGCACCAATTCACACATATATGTAAGAAGAACACGTACATGCTATAATCTCATGCATATTGGTGCTTATATATTGAACATGTATAGATGCATACAAACAATTGAAATGCATGGATGCACATAACTGATTTTAAAGCATCAATGTGTAAAAATGATTGAAACACATAGACGCATACAAATGATTTAAAAACACAAGTGCGTATAAATGGATAGAACATGTTGATATATTTCAGTGCCAAAAATCCCCGCATGCTATTAAATATTTTTGTGGGCATGAAAATGTACTCCTTGTTTCCTTTTGTAATAAATTTTCAATTATTGATTAGAAAATCAAATAAATTTTATAATGATATTGTTTTTTATATTATGATTAGTGTGTTTGGAGATAATCATTGCATTATTGCATTGTATCATTTAAACAAATATATCAACTAACTACACATATGTTCATTGAAAAAATGTAAATTATCCACATGTTTAATGAACAACTTAACATTTTACAACAATGTACACTACAATAGAATAAGAAACCCTTTTGAATACGTCGTCGTACAAAATGAGACAATATAAAAGTCCACATTAAACAAAATATTAAAAAACAATTGCTTCAATTGTCGGTAACCTGTCATCATACCAAATGGGACAAGATAAAAGTCCTTAGTAAACAAAATATCTATTTTTTTATAGACAGACATCACAAAATATAAAATTGCAATATACACAACATTGATCATCACTTGAGCTATTATCAATGCTTGAGTTGTTGCAATTCCTCGTTTTTGCATCACTTGTAGGAGATGTTGTACTTGGGTTATTTGCATTTTTTTGTTAATTAGCTTGATTTTGTTCGACCTCTTCATCTTTCGTCTACAAACATAAAAATAAAGCGTAATGAATATATCTACATTTATATTATAATATGTGTGATTGCAAGAATTGATAGACTTACAATAGCGTTGAGTGCTTCATAAACAATAAATAATCTTTGGAAGGAACACTTCATGATGTCTTGCAACACATATTCTAATGGCTCCACTCCATACTTTGTTTCATGCAAGTTTTATGAACTGTGACAAATTTAGATGTAATTAAAAGTTTGTTATTGTTTCAATATTTATACAACAAAGGATGTAAAACACTTACAAATTCAACAATTAACCATTGATACTCCAACATATACCCACAACCCATACTTAATTTAATGTCAATCAAATGTTTAGATGGCTCTTCTTTGTATGTAAGCACCTCATAGAAAACATTTATGGGCATTGGTAAATTCATTAAAATACAAAATTTACAACAAGTACAAAATATTAAATAAGGAAAATGCATGTTCTCCACACAAATTTTGCAATCAATTACTTTTTTCTTTGTTGTCCCATCCTACATGATGAATGGATTCTATTTTGCAGCAATAAATCAATTGAAAATGAATATTTCATGCGATAAAACTCATTGATTACACATATCAAAAAAACCAATGATCACCCCTTGGATCAGGTGACGGGGAGGAGAGTTATGACAAGGAAGGGGCCTTGGGACTTGCCCCCACCTGGAAACATGTAGACCCCCCACAACCACCCACCTCATCTACCTAGGTCACCTCAAATCAATGCATAAACTGATGTTTTCATTTCCCTGCATGTGAGCATCCTCACCTCATCCTATCCTCATTTGCATTGTCTTGGTATCGTGTCTCTAGAATCCTCTGCATTCAAAGATCATTATGGCGTCGCATAACACCATCCTAGCTCATCCATGGTGGTACTCTCCCTAGGTTGTCTATTTCAACTTCCCTCCTCATCGCTCCACTTGTTGCTTGTCACTGGCTTTCCTCTTGTTCCGCCCCCACTTGGCGTCTGGTCTACTCTCGGTGGCCTTCTGTGTTGCCCTCCCTACTGCTTCCATTACCCATTGTGTGCCTGACCCCTGCTCCCTCAATCCTCCAATGCCTTGCTACTCACGATGTCAACGAGCCCAAAGCTATAGAGGAAACTCCCTAGCATGTCAAACCCAAGTTGTTATTGCTCAGGCTGTCAAAGTTTATAAAGATCACACTCTGTCGAAGGTTCTAGATGAATTAGATCTAGCTGAAGCAAATGATTGACTTCTTAGGAAATTCAATGACAATGAGGCGGTCGATGAGAACATAGGTTCATTGGTCCCTGATCCGGGTTCCTATTGCGCCAAGTCCACCCTCTACTAAAAAACGATGGACATTTACTGGATCCTTAAGACACTCATGAGTAAATTCCTTATGGAAAGGAATGAATCCCATCAAGAAATCATCTTGCAGCTAGATGATATTGAAAGACAATTGCGGGAAATGGACCAAAAGATTGATGGGATTGTTGGAAAAGAAGAAGGAATGGCATGAGTTGGCATCGAGCATCCTCAACAATAGGCACCTCCTTCGATGGAGTTCTTCGGTCTGCCCAACTAATTTCTCATGCTATCTTTACCAGTTTTTTGGTTTTTTAGTTATAGAGGTTTGGAGGATTTTGCCCCATCTCTCATTAGCTATCATGATAACTCTAGATATAAGTCATGCATATACAACACTAGCTTTGCTTTCAAACAATGTAATTTGCTATTTTTTCTGCTTTTAAGATCCAAAGGACCAATCACAATGCTCCTACGTTGTTGGTCTGGTTTCCCCAGTGGCAGACCAACAACACATTTCTGTAAGTTTATCTGTTTTCAATGATAGAATGATGCATGGATAGCTTACAAAAAATAAAAAAACAATGATTACATATGTTTAATGCACATTATCGTTGGGACATTGTTCTCATTATTCAATTATTCGTAATTTTTTGACCATCTCCTTGTACACCTTTTTTCACATCCCTACCAACATTTCTCTAATATCATCCCATTCAAAGTCTTTAATTTTTTCAATCTTCTTGAAAATAAATAAATCTAAGAAATTAGTTAATCAAATGTATTGACTATATGAGAAATAAATAATATATATATATATATATATATATATATATATATATATATATATATATATATATATTAATTTGATATTTTTTGGACTAGTATATACATATTATAGAAAAACATGTTTATCCATAATACTTCTTAAATTATTCTCTCTTGTTATTGCATGATTTTGCTATTGCAAGTCTCACAGGTCCAATTACCCACTATTCTAGAAATGCTCATTGTAGTTTATACATAACCTTAGTCATGGATTCATTGGATTGATTTTTGTATTGTAAGTGAAAAGAGCGTTCATAATTGTATCCTTCATAGTATCATAAAAGTTCCCATCCTTGTCATAACTTCCAATATCACTCTAGATGAATCGACGACCAATTCATCATCATCTACATCCCTTGTAATTTTTTTCTTCTTATGAGGGCCTTCTCTTCCCTTGTTCGGGTTCCCTACAAAACATTCAACATATGCAAAATCAAATGTTTGAAACATGTTAACTATTATTGTTCAGAACTACATTATTAGTAAAAATTCAAAGAAAAAATACATATTGATCACCTTTTGATCCACCTTCGCTTGTTTGTAACATTTTCATAAAAATATTTATGTTTTTTTTTTTTTTTGGTAAGTAAGAAATATATATATTAAGTGCCTTCCAGAAGCAAACTTGAGTAGCAAAATACAAAGATGTTCATGCTGAGGGTGCAGGACTGCCCCAACAGAGGGGAAACCAGTCCAACTAACCCGAGAGTCCCCATAATTTAACAGATCTACTGTTTACCATCTAAAACATAAAAGTTCACATCTAAGACTTCCCCATATGCTAAAGAAAGAAAGTTAACAGATAAATTGCTGATCATCTGAGACTGGAGGACTGACAAGACTAACGAACTAGACACCTGGAGAAAATTCTGGCCAATTGGCCTGGAGATCCCCTGGCCAAGGCTCCTCCTCCACGTACGTAGGCTGATCTGCCTAGATCTTTCCATCTTCCACGTCGCCCGTAGTGTTGTCGGCCTTGCTCTCTCGCACTACGTTCTTACCTGCACCTATCGCTGCACCCGACTCATCCATTGGAACAACCTCAACCGGGCTTGAGGCGAGAGAGTCCTGCAAAGAAGAGAGAGTCCAAAGGAAGAGCTCCACTTTGGCGTTTGTTTCTTGAAGGCGGTAATTGAGGTCCTCCACTCCCTGGCGGATACCAAATACCAGATCGTTAAGGGCATCCAGACTATCCCGAATCTGCGCAACGATGAAGGAGTCATGGGGATGAGGCCCAACACCCCGAGATGCATGGTGAGGGTGCTCATCGCCACCCATATAGCCCAGGGGGTCGAGGACGGACGTAGGGATAGAGGGATTCACCGGAGGCCTGGGAAGGTGTTGCTGGGGAGAGCTTGGCGTCCTGGGCACCATTGCCATGCAGTTGAATTGCGAATTCGCCAGGCCATGAGAAGAAGCCGAGAAGTGCCTAGACTGGAGACGGGGGGAGGAGCTAATGGAGGGCGAGTCAGAAGGGGAGATTGAGGGTCGCCGAGGCTTCCAGGGTGAGCCCCTCCTCGGTCGTCCCCTTGGACGAGTCATGGTCCAGCCAGTACGTTGAGCCGAGGCAGTCCAGAGCACCCGGTGGGGACGAGAGGTCAGAGAGTAAGCAGTGCCGAGCTCGAGCCAGAATGTTCGAGCAGGATCACACCATTGCAGCTGCAGAGCAAGCTCTGCGGGAAACCAATGACGACGAATGACCAACATAGCAAGCCACACCATACCAAAATGCCAAATGGGAGGGAAGCCTGCGTTAATGCCTGTGTTAATGCGCCTTCTCGTCAAATTGAAGTCTAATTAATCATCGGGGAGGGTGGCACGAGCCCTTCACGTGGCCCCGTGTCCTGGTGGCCGCTGCCAGCTCCCTCAATTCGCCACGTTGAACGCACTAACACCCCATCCGGGGGATAAAAATATTTATGTTATTTTCTACTCAGATTGTAAATAATCTTTTTGATTTTTTAATCTTTTTTTCTCTACATGACACATGTTAAATGACACACTTCAATTTAATCCACAAATATTTCAAAATATAGTACTTATATATTACAACTTCAAGTAATTTGCCTTGTTCTCTTCTTGGGGCGTGCTTCCCTTGCATTTGTTGTAATGTGTTTTTTCCTTGATCTTCTATCAACAAAAGACTTGCATAATGAAATATGTTTTACAAAGCAAGTAAATAATATCAACCAAAATCTGTAATAAGATTGTAAAACACTTCCAAGTTTAATGGTGCACTTTTTTGCAACAATATGCACCAACGTGTATTATACAATGATATGCAATAGTGTATTTATGTTTAGATGGAGCACCGCATAGCCTAGTACAAAAATATAAAAAACATTTGTAAGTTTTTGTGCCAAGCATCCCATTCTACAATATAGATGCATTGGCGTGTTTATATTGTACTATGAACACCATGCAACTCGAAATGTTTAAAAAAAATGGCATGGTTGGGTTTTGGAATCCAAAGCAATGAGGGGATCCAATCCATTAAAATATTATTTACATAAAAAACATTACTGAGGCCAACAAACTCCCTAATCAACAAATACCCTAAGCACCAAAAAAAAAATATCATTGTGAAAGGGTAAAGAAGCTTGTTATCGCACAAGTTGTAGGTTGGGCAAAGCCTGACTGTTATGACCCAAGGGGGGGCATATATATGGTTAAATGTATATGATATGACCCCAAGGGGGGGCATATATATGGTTAAATGTATATGATTTGACCTCAAGGGGGGGCATATATGAGCCTAAATGTAAATGTAATGTGTAAATACATATGTAATATGGCCAACCTAGTGATAAAGGGGCCTAATGTTCAAGTGTGAATAACTATATATAAGAGATCATGTATTCATTATTGAGATGTGAATTGTGAAGTATGAAAGGTATTTGGTTATTTAGAGGGGGTTCCCCTATTCTTTAAGGAGTTATTGTGTAACTTATCTATATTGGAGTTGTTCTGCACGTTTACATTATGCACATGGTGTGTACTTCTATTATTTTATGATATTTGTAAACATTTGGACCATAACATTTGGTATCAGAGCTCAAGGTCTTGGGGTTTTGTTGTTGCATCTGAGACACCTTGGAATTTTCACTGTAACTTTTTTTCTACGATGTTTCCAAAGGAACCCCTTGGAGAATATTTAGTAGATGGATAAAGGTACGTAGGGTTCAAATCTCAGCTCCTTAGACCTTATACTTTCAGAGATATAGCCTGTGTAAGATAGGGTTTTGGAATCATCCTGAATTTAGCCATCGCAAAAATTTTCGATATAAAAATTTTGTTGGGACGTTTCAAACCTTGAAACCCAGAGGATATTCATATAAAGTATCAAGGTAGTTGTGATAAATTTTTTGACTTCTATATCAACCTACGTTTGTAGATACACCCGTGTAAGATAGGGTATTTGACTAGTCATATTAACTAGTCTCAAACATGTGTTCCAGGTAAAACAATGATATCTTCTTCAGTGAGTATCCAAATTAAGTGAGACCAGTTGCATTGGATAGTGGACAGGCTGTAGTATTTCTGGTGCAATTTTCAGGATCAAATATCAGGTATTTTTCTCTTGGCATGCGTTACTAGTACGCTCTCCTGGAAGGGACAAAAACCAACAAGGCGTGGGGAAGTTACCATAACACATAGAAGAGAATATTGGAACAAGTATTACAACTATTTGAGATATTTATCCTAAATATATTGAGGTTGTGATTTGAGGGTTGAGATTAGACCTCAATTAAGAATCAATGGAAGTACCTAAATTTACAAGAGATGAAGATAAAGATGAAATCAATCCTATGGAATGGTTGAAGTTGGAAAAAGAATATAATATGTCTCATTCGAAGGCAAGAAATTATTTTTTTGATGAAGCTTGGAAGTGGTGGATGAGTGTTGATAAAAATACTAGATGGCACTGCACATGGGAAGAATTTGAAAAACTCTTCTCAGATAAATGGATTAAGGATACAAAAATGGAGGCATTGTATAGAATTCAAGATGAATTAAAAGAAGCAAAGGAAGAGATTAATAAGAAGGGCGAGGAGCTATCTAAGATACGATCCCTTATTGAATCACTCATTAAGGAGGTTAAGAACTTAAAGCAAGAAAATAATAGTAAAATAAAGTGGGAAAATGATGAGTCAAGGGAAGATTTGAAAAAGAAAGATGAAGAGATATGTAGATTACAAAACTATAATAAAAAACTATTGGATGAGGCCAAGAGATTGAAAGAAGAAAAGAAGAATTGTCAAAATCAAGAAGAAAGAAGGATCTTGGATGAAGAATATACCAAAAGATTGGAAGATGAAATTTGCATGAAGGTTGAGGAATCCTTAAATACTGATGAGGTAAAATCAGAAATACAAGCCAGAATTGAAGAAGAACATCAAAATTTGTTAGATGGGATCACATTGCAACTTCAAAAGGAGAAAGAAGAAAACATTCAAGAAGGTCAACAAAAGATACTTGAAGAAGTTGAACTACATCTAGAGGATGTACATGCCAAATATGATGGTATTATATCGAAGGCTAGAGTAATCAAAGAGCAAGCAAAGATGATTGAGGATTCCATTGTCACTGAAAAGAAGATAGATGAAATGCATGTGCAGAGTGAAGGAAGACCATTAAATGTGAAACTGTATCGACACCCTCATTACCAAGAAACATTTAAAGGAAGACAAGAAGGATGATATCAACATTATGAAGGAAGAAGATGAAATACTTGTCAATATTCATGGAACAAGGCATCACCAAACTACTCTTCAACAAGTTATTATCATAGACCAACAACGACTACAAATTGGAGAAGCTTCAACAAAAATACATGGAATCGAAGGAACGAAATTACTCAACAACTAGACACCAAGGATTAAGACCGAAAATAATTGGTTTTGGATGGATAGATCATCAACAATGGAATGTAGAAAGAAGGAACATAAGGAAACCATATTACTTGGTTTCATCACATGTGAATCCTTTAAATGCAAAGCTTTGAGGACAAAGGTTTTTGAAGGAGGGTACTATGTTGTGACCCAAGGGGGGCATATATATGGCTAAATGTATATGATATGACCCCAAGGGGGGGCATATATGGGCTTAAATGTACATGCAATGTGTAAATACACATGTAATAGGGTCAGCCTAGTTATAAAGGGGCCTCATGTGCAAGTGTGAATAACTATATATAAGAGACCATGTATTCATTATTGAGATGTGAATTGTGAAGTATGAAAGGTATTTGGTTATTTGGAGGGGTTTCCCCTATTCTTTAAGGATTTATTGTGTAACTTATCTATATTGGAGTTGTTCTCCGCGTTTACATTATGTACATGGTGTCTACTTATGTTATTTTATGATATTGGTAAGCATTTGGATCCTAACACTGACCCAACGACCAAATGGCGACAACTTTGAGAGCACATACCCACGGTCACCTTAGGCAGGTATTCTTGTCACTTTAGAGATGATAGAATCACCTCAAGGGGGGAATCCCGATGACCCTAGGGGGAAATGATATGAAAAGTGAGATGTGTGAATGGACTCCCCCATATGTCAAACTACTAAGTGTGGAAAAGGGCTTGAAGGAGGTCTTGGTGGTAGCCAAAGGTTGCCAAGAGGTAAGAGTCCCTGTGAAGAGTGGTGTACCTGCCCGAGACACAAGAACAAGCCAATATATGTGTACAATGTTAGGTGGGCAAGAAAGTTAAGCTTGTTGTCTCTAATTGCAGCAGTAAACAACAATGTATATCAGCAAGAAAATAAGTGTTAAATCTGCAAAACAATTGCTAAAAATCCAACAAATGATGCAAGAAATAAGTTAGATAAACACTAGTGATACTCAAGAATGAAAGCACAAGACTTTAGTAATGAAACAAGGTTGTAATAAAGAGTGTTTGCATAGATATTTTGCAGCCTTATGGCTGTAGCAAACAATTTGTTACAACAATAAATCTAACCACCAAAACTTTCAAAGAGTCCACCCAGAAAATGTGTTAGGCTTAGTAGACTATCTTGGCAAACTTTTAGCAAATTCTGAAGGTTGAAAAGCAAGTTACAAGTGAGTAAAGAGAGATTTTGTTGCAACTCTAATGGCTGTCGCTTTTAATGAACTATAATGCTAAGAAGACTAGGCCAATCAAGACGCCCTAGTGGCCTTGACAAGCCCTTAGCATGCAAAAAATTATCCAATTGAAACAAGATTAGTATCTCATTAAATCACATTTACCAAGGCAAATAATTTATTTCTCCATTGCAAAAAATCAGATTAGTGCCTTTTAAAATTGGGTGAAAGGGGTATTTAAAACACTAGTTGAATCAACAAGATCCCTAAGGGTGTAAATCCTCTTACTCCCTAGGGTATGCCAACCAACTTAAGGTAAATCTAGGAGGGTGTACACACTTGTACTTCTCCTAGCAACCCTTGGTCAAGAATGACTTGTAACCTTAACAATAAGATGAAGCATAAATGGAGGGTGTATCCAACATACTCCTCCTAGGGTTTCCACCAACAATTACCAATAATGAGCAAGAAAGAGCTAATACATACAGATTTTCCTTACCAATTCCAAGAAAAGAGATATCAAACCCTAGTTCACCATGCAAATTACCATCCAAGAGCAAAGGAACAAGCCTTCAAGAGGTGCACATCACTCCACTTCATCCATTCACCAAGAGAAAACACCAAAAATCATTTTCACAAGAGAGAGATACCAAAATTTCCAAGAGGGCGCAAATTTCATCCAAGTACTTCTCACAATGAGAGAGTTATGTTATGAAATGAGATTCACATGATCTCTATTTATACAAAATGTTTAAAACATAGTTTGTCCACTTAGTTAGGGTAAAACATAAGATAAGGGTTCAACAACCCTTATCTTACCCCTTAAACCAAATAATAATATTTAATTTACACTTTTGCACATTAAAAACCCTAAAATAAGATGACGTCACCTCTTTAGGGCAATGTTTTGGCATATTTAGTAAATTGTTGGAGTTGGGGATGGAAAATTTGGCCTCCAAAGGCCTTCTCCTCATGTGCTATATCCTTTTCCCACAAGTCAACATGTTCTCTCCATCAAATGATGCCAAGTGTCAATGAAAAATAACTCCATCACCATCGACCCTAACCCTAGGTGACGTCAAGCCCCTGCAAAGAGTGACGTTTTTCCCCTCCTAGGAAATTCGTTTGGCATGTGAGGGATAGGCAAGGTCCTTCAAGGTGTCTTCTAGGCCTCCAAAGGCAATTCATCATGATCTGACATGTGGGTCCTTGACATCCAACTGTGGGCTTCAAGCCCCATGGAAGCCCAAGCTAGGCTTGTTCCTCCAAAACTATCCACCAAACAAGGTCCTACAAAACAAATAGGTATGCCCTCAAAGGATATCAAGTCAAAATATCATGGCAAGTGAAAATCACATCTAATAAACAAGGCACCTAAACATGTGCATAAAAACTACCTCATCAAATTAAACAAGTGCTCAAAGACCATATACAATCGACCAAGTTTAGGTATGGGAGGGGTGTCATAAAAGTCCTATTGGGTAGACCATAACCCTCAAGTAGGGGATGCTACCAAGGATGCCCCTTCAAGGTCATGTAGTGGATGATGAGGTGGATAGGGGGTTAGACTTCATAGGTCAATGAGTTTCATGACATACAAGGGCTCGTATTATCTCAATTATGGGTGCCTTTGTAGGGGGTGTGTTGCACCTTCTTCTTCAATACAACCTTTTTTCCAAGCTCATTTATTGGAATTTATTAATTAATTAATGATCCAAACACGTGTGCACTCCCAATAGTGAATTGATTAGATTGGGGGATAGTAACACAGTGTCACTTAAAAGAAGAGGTCCACAAAGTTCCATAGGGGTAACCATCAAAGCGTTGTAACACACTAGTGTTAGTCTTTCATTCAAGCATGATATTTATTATTGTTGGGTTCATGTTTTGATTATTTTATTTCAATGGACAAATCCTTTTTGCATGCGATATTACATATGCTATGCTCTCATTTAGCCATTTTGAAGGTTTTCTCAAAGGTTTATATATCAATTCACCATGAATTCACACCAGATATGTATAATTGGTGTTTTTGCAATGATTTTATGATCAATTCAGCTCAGTTAAATGTTTATGAAGATCTAACGTATGGTTTGCTTTCAATAGGGCAGAATCACGATCCAATCCTCCATCTGGTACCTCGTTCGACACTCTGTTCAACACTCCATCTGACACTCAGAGCGCATTGAAGTTGGCGGTTGGTATATTGGCGGCCTTTGATGGACGAATCAGGGACCCGGGTTTTATGCCCCCTCGTGCCCTCCAACTACAAAGCTCGACACACCTCGGATTGGGCGGTTGCAGCGATCGTTGAGTGGCTCACAAGATTGTTAGAAGATGCCGCTGTTAGAACTCATTTAATGAGTTTACTGTTTTTAGAGAAGGTCGACCCTTCCAGTGGTCTACCTCTCAGGGTGTAATCACCTATAAATACCACTATATGTGGCACGACTGAGAGACAAATTCTTATTATTTTATACAAACATTATCGCCAATTCTGTTCTATACTCTGTTTTTATAATTAATGACAGTGCTGCATTAGCTTTTTGATTGCGATTTCCGGTTGAAGAGTTGCCACAACCTCCTGGGGGGGCCACCAGTGGTCTGGGTGATTGTTTATACCGGTATATATTTTCATTTATGTAGCTGCCTTTCATACTTCTTAGATTTCGAATTACTTATTTACTCTATATATTTCTGAATTTCAAATTGTGTGTTGTGTGAATCTTTTAATTGCAGGTCACTTGTCTAATTGTTTAATTGCAGATCCATGTATATCTTCTCTTATTTTGCAGCTCATTTTTTGAATTGTGTGGGTATCACAAAGCATGTGTGGATGTCCATGTTCATTTGTTTATATTTTGATTTCTAACATTTTGATTGCAGGTTGTAATTTACTTGCCTAGGAGTTGTTTACTTATATTGTCATGTCTTTTTTCTCTCTGTTTTGTAAAGTTGTAAATCACTCCGCAAAGTATCTATTTAGACATAGCTCACTTATTAAATTGTAATTTCAAATACTCTTTGTAGGTATGCATAACTTGCTAACCATGTTTTTAGCATTGTAATTCTCCAAGATACCCTAGTTGTAATTTCAAGTTTTGATTTTCAATGTTATCTCAGTTATGAATTTGAATCATTATTTCTAATTAGTATTAGTTAGGAGTTTGTAGATTTGCTTGAATTAGTTTTGAGTTTGTAGATTTCTATATGGAGTATTTTCAATGTTATTTTAGTTATGAATTAGAATTAGAATTTCTAATTAGTGCTAGTTACGGGTTTGTGGATTTGCTTGAATTAGTGTTTATTCTCTGCAAGATAGGAATAATTGTAATTTTTGCTTTAAGAATAAGAGTTCACTATAACTATAGTTTTCTTTATGAGTTCACTTCCCATGAACATAGGTTGTTTTTAAAGGAAGATAGCTTGCTTCTATTCAATATTTGTTCACTTAGAATAATGAATTTATCATTCCTAGTTGTAGATTACTCCGTAAATTTAAAGTAAAGGACTTCATTATTTGAGTTTATTGTAATTAGATTAGATTAGGCCAGGCTAGGCTAGATTAGAGCTCTAGACCCGCACATACAGTGCTGACACCTCGAAGCCTACGAGCCTTGGGTTGACAATTTAATGTCGAATTAGATAACATATATTTCACTCGACAATTACGTGTTTGATCTTTTGTAGGCCTTCAATTCTTTTAAGATAAGTGGTTCATCGTTCTCAAGATCTGTCTCGGTGAGCTTCTAGAAGGTTTTATTTTTACGCTTTTATCTTTTTCCAGCCACCATCCCTCTAGGCCTTCAACCCCTTCTTCCGATGAAATGAGGTACATGCCCTTCTTGGGTCACTAAAGTCAAATGGCCTAGAAGAGGGGAAATGTGATGCGAATGCAATGAGAGGAAAGTGTAAGTATGGTCGAAAATGGTACAATAACCCCTCAAGGGTCACCTAGTTGCACCCCTTTCCCAAACGTTGGCCACTTACTAGGAAATCGATGACACTCACTAAGGTGAAATAGGGTCAAAAGAATAATTTCCAAACATTCGTTCTATAATCAAAAGAAGCTTCAATACAACATGCTTAAATCCCTCAAATATTAGGGTGATTACCTGCCACAATACATGACTTGTACCACATGGAGAAATACCCATGTGCCTTGCAGAAGCTAGTTGGTGTGGTGGATGCACAGACGATGGATCCAAACTATGGTGATAGAGCAAGCTTCCATATGTGCAAGTGGACACTGCTAGTCATGTGGTCTCTCAACACTCCATATTCGCAACCCGAGGGCCTCGAGACATCATCTCCTTAGTTATTCCACAAAATGGGGATAACAAAGATAAACACCTAGTGCTAGGGTTTATGGCGACAAAATTCTAGAGGGAAGCGATAACAAAGTTGGGTTTGCAACATTGAAATTGGATCTTAAATATTAGTGTTTTGTTTAAATACAGTAAATAGAAATAAATCAAAATTTCAGAGAATTCATGAATTAATCAAGGGAAAATTTGTTGAGATGAAGATAATGAAGTCATATAACTAAAAATTATCCTCTGCATATTTGAATGTGACCCATGGTGACCCATTATGAATTATGCTCTTCAAAATCCTATCCACTTCGATCTCTTACTTGGTATATGTTTATTGCACAAGTCTCCCCACTAACTTTTGACACAACAATGGAGTAGGGTTTTGTTTGCCTCACCTTTGCAAGATCCCGATTAGAGACCGAGTTCAAATGCATGTGATATTCCATCGATCCAACATATACAAAAATGACACAATTCAAAGTAACACATCGTAGGCAAATGGTAAATGAAAATGGAGAGCCATTTATCCTGCCAACTGTAACATGCCATCTTCTAGCAACCATCCTAGGCCAATGGCACTTCATTATGAACTAGATCTCTCTTATGACACCATAGTAGTATGTGGTCTTCACTATTTTTGTCACACTATCCCATTGTGTTAATGGAATACTACCCCAAATCGATGGCTTAATAGCTCCCAACACTATTAAGGATCTTATAGACAATATAGAAAAGACACGTAGGAACACTTTTATTCTCCTCTTTTGAAAAGTTGGAAGCCAAATCAACTTTGTTTCATTCAAAATTAACCAACCCATATCCTTTTGTTGACTTAACCAAGAGTTCTGGTGATCTAAAGTATGCTATCGATACTACCCAAAACATCTCTACTAGGAGATCCAAAATGTTGTATGAACTGAGAGAAATAATGTCCATCTACACACCAATGTCGATTCAATTATTAAAGGGAAATGATGACTTATCTCTGTAGTGCCCTCTTTTTCTTTGATTTTATTTAACTGATACAATGTTATTATTAGAGGGCATTCTGCTTACAAGAATGACCCAGTTCGTTGATAGATATACAACTGGATGATGTGATCTAGACTTTTGATTTGATTTAACTATTGCTTGATGTGTACATTTATCTTTTATGGTTTATGTTATAATGTCTTTATGATGTTATGGAATATTGAAAATGAAAACATGGTTGTATGATGAAATCTATTATGTTATACAATGACATTGATGGTTTGTCAAGTGCGACAAGAAGAACCACATATGCATATGGACTCCAGATTGAGTCAATATATGTGGACTTAGGTTGGAGTTGAATTATGTATAATTGACATGTATGTGGCATTGCTTATTTCTTATTCATAATTATTAAACTGTGCTAGTCGATATGTTTTTCTCTAGATGTGTGATGAGATAGGGAATCATTTGCCAAATAATATTACACATGAGAAAAAGGTTGTATGATGAGATGTGACATGATTACCATTAGGGAGAGGAGGTCTAGGTAGCCTGTTCTTGTCTACTAGACCCCCTGTCATGTAATAGGTTGAGCAAAATATGTTTTATGTTTTCTCCTAGAGGTTACATGTTGTCGTAAGGGAAGACCATAGATTCAGTTGCTTACAAGGTTCTATTGAGAGGTGCATAATAAGTTGTTAGTCCCTATCCCTCATTGACCATTAGTCCCTCACCAGTGGTGAATGAGTTTATGGCGACAAAGATAAACACCTAGTGCTAGGGTTTATGGCGACAAAATTCTAGAGGGAAGCGATAACAAAGTTGGGTTTGCAACATTGAAAGTGGATCTTAAATATTAGTGTTTTGTTTAAATGCATTAAATAGAAATAAATCAAAATTTCAGAGAATTCGTGAATTAATCAAGGGAAAATTTGTTGAGATTAAGATAATGAAGTCATATAACTAAAAATTATCCTCTGCGTATTTGAATGTGACCCATGGTGACCCATTATGACTTATTCTCTTTAAAATCCTATCCACTTCGATATCTTACTTGGTATATGTCTATTGCACAAGTCTCCCCACTAACTTTTGGCACAACAATGGAGTAGGGTTTTGTTTGCCTCATGTTTGCAAGATCCCGATTCGAGATCGAGTTCAAATGCATGTGATATTCCACTGATTCAACATATACAAAAATGCCATAATTCAAAGTAACACATCGTAGGAAAATGGTAAATGAAAATGGAGAGCCATTTATCCCGCCAACTGTAACATGCCATCTTTTAGCAACTATCCTAGGCCAGTGGCACTTCATCATGAACTAGATCTCTCTTATGACACCATAGTAGTATGTGGTCTTCATTATTTTTGTCACACTATCCCATTGTGTTAATGACATACTACCCCAAATCGATGGCTTAATAACTCCCAACACTATTAAGGATCTTATAGACAATATAGAAAAGACACGTAGGAACACTTTTATTCTCCTCTTTTGAAAAGTTGGAAGCCAAATCAACTTTGTTTCATTCAAAATTAACCAACCCATATTCTTTTGTTGAGTTAACCAAGAGTTATGGTGATCTAAAGTATGCTATCGATACTACCCAAAACATCTCTACTAGGAGATAAAAAATGTTGTATGAACTGAGAGAAATAATGTCCATCTACACACCAATGTCGATTCAATTGTTAAAGGGAAATTATGACTTCTCTTTGTAGTGCCCTCTTTTTCTTTGATTTTATTTAACTGATACAATGTTATTATTAGAGGGCATTCTGCTTACAAGAATGACCCAATTCGTTGATAGATATACAAATGGATGATGTGATCTAGACTTTTGATTTGATTTAACTATTGCTTGATGTGTACATATATCTTTGATGGTTTATGTTATAATATCTTAATGATTCTATGGAATATTGAAAATGAAAACATGGTTGCATGATGAAATCTATTATGTTATACAATGACATTGATGGTTTGTCAAGTGCGACAAGAAGAACCACATATGCATATGGACTCCAGATTGAGTCAATATATGTGGACCTAGGTTGGAGTTGAGTTATGTATAATTGACATGTATGTGGCATTGCTTATTGCTTATTCATAATTATTAAATTGTGCTAGTCGATATGTTTTTCTCGAGATGTGTGATGAGATAGGGAATCATTTGCCAAATAAGATTACACATGGGAAAAATGTTGTATGATGAGATGTGACATTATTACCATTAGGGAGAGGAGGTCTAGGTAGCTTGTTCTTGTCTACTAGCCCCCCTGTCATGTAATAGGTTGAGCAAAATATGTTTTATGTTTTTTCCTAGAGGTTACATGTTGTCGTAAGGGAAGACCATAGATTCAGTTACTTACAAGGTCGTATTGAGAGGTGCATAATAAGTTGTTAGTCCTTATCCCTCATTGACCATTAGTCCCTCACTAGTGGTGAATGAGTTGGGTTAGTTAAGTGCCAACCATGACACTATCCCCCACCATTGGAAAATGATACTTGAAGGGAATGCATGAGCATGGCACCCTTGGTACATATTGATAGGTAGTACTTGAAGGGAAAGTAGGGGCATGACACCCTTGGTATCATGAACTTGAAGAGTTGTAGATGCTATATCTAGCTCTTGGTGCAGGGTACTTGAAGAATTGTAGTGATCTTGTCTAGCTCTTGGTACTGAATACTTGAAGGTTTTAAGTTTACTTCGTCTCACCCTTGGTATTCACTTTGATTTGGTTTATGTATAATTTGGAGAAAAGTATCCTCGGGAATATGCATTTTAATTTAGCATGGGAGATCAAATGAACTTGCATAAATGGTTTGATTAATCATATAGACTTATGCACATTTTTGTAAAAGGGAAATAGAACTTACTTTTATAATTGGAAATGAAAATGCATTTATAAAAGGGTGAGTTATATAGAAAGAAAGTGATTTTATTTAAATAGAAAATAACAATTTCATGTGCACCCACACAATTGGGAAAAAGAAAAGTGATCCAGGGAACATCTAAGAGTGAAATTGGGAGAAGAGGTTGGGATGTGAAGAATAATCCATATTTTGTTTTTTAAATAAAATAATTACTTGTGCATGGAGTGACACATGGGTGGTTGAATAATATGCAATTAGTAATTAAAATAATTAGTATTTTGCATGAGATGGACAAATGACACGAGCCACAAAGGCTATATAAGAAAGGAGGAATGGGCTTGAGAGCTCACCTTTTTGCACCCTAATGTTGGATGAATGTCATAATACTTCATTTTTTCTTGATGACTTGGTGTTGAATTTGGTCTCAAGAATGTGTTAGTACCACAAAGGTGGGGAACTCAAATGCTTTGGAGGAGCCACAAATTCTACATACTAGTTTTTGTACTCTTTTCATACAACCCATTGCAACTTGGGTGTACATTGGGAAGAAAAGTACCCATTTGAGAGTTGGTAGCGTGGTCAATTGGTAAGCTAATTTTATGTTTCTCAAAGGAGAATTAGATCTAATACTTGGAGCAAGCTTGGAACCAAATTATCATCAAAGGAGGATCTTTTACAACCATTCGAAAAAGGTATATAATTCTAAAAAGTTTTATTTATATATAGGTAGCTTGTAACTTGAAATTCTATTTGTATTTTAAATTGTGAATCGAATCTTGAATGGTAGAGTTATAACAATGGAATAGAGTTTAAAATCCATATTTCCAATTGGTATAAAACTTAACTAAAGACCTCTACCTTAATCAAGGCATACATGATTGTTTTGGGGCAATTTTACTAAATTTTTCTTGTAAAATAGAGACATAGACACCTTTCTTTAAGCACATAAGTGTACATACATCTTTCCCTTGATTAAAGGTACGTACATACTCTTCTTTCCTTCATTAAAGACACATATATGTCTTGTAGCATGTTTTGCAAGCTCAAAATTTTGGAATTGAGGAGTTTTTATGGGGGGTATTTTATGGATTTTGTCCTTATGAATGAGGAGGTAATATATAGTTATTTAGGTAGTTTTTTACTGTCCTGTCAAGTGTCTTAAGACCTTTTCTTGATTGATTAAAATTTATTTTTTGATCTAGAAGAAACCCCATAGAGAGTGAACCTTGGGAATTTTCCTTTTGGGTCTAGTAATTACCTAGTTGAAAAAAATATTTGATTTCTATGGGTCTAAATAAAGGTTACATGCATTCTATCATTATGATGTAACTTATTACCATGTTTTTATGCTTGAAAAATAGATATAATTGAGTATATACATACTCTTAAATCTCTTCATAACTTTGTCTTATTGTTCCATATTGAATGACCGACAGTAATGATATACAACACTTTTTTGTCATTTGAGTGCTAATTAGGTTTGAAGAAGAAAAATTTTGTTCACTCCTAATTGAATTTTGTTCATGTGAATTAAATCTACAAGGAGGGATCCTCAAGTAAAATAATATTTGCATGAAGAGTGTTGGGACAAATCTCTTTCTGGGCATTATACAAAGAGTTGTATTTAAATATTTATATGCATTTTGACTTGAATGTAATAGATTGAGTGATCCAACTTTAAGGGTTAAAGGTTGATGCTATATCGCCGTTTGAGGGCAGATTTGTTGTATTGTTGTTGTAGAGAACATGAACCATTGAATGATTAGTAGAGGCCTAATCATTGTGGTCTAAAGATTTGTTTTGATTAAATTGGAAATTGAGTCAACTTTGTTTCTTGTTATACATTTCTTAGTTGTGATTGGAATGTTTCAAGTACTAATATTGTGTATTTTTTTTTCCTTAAGAAAAATACTTTGTATTTCGAAATAAAATATACATATTTATGTCCATTAACACGACTTCTGATTTTCATCACTTTCCTCTTTCCAATATCACATACATGCCTAAGTACATCAAAACATTTCATATAAGAGATAGTTACTTTTTTTACCCTTCATACATTTTAACCAGTGCAAAAACTGAATCTCTAGTCTATCCTTCTGAAGCAACATTTAAATAGAAAAAGATTCCTTCTCCAAGGGGAGACCGTCCCAAAATTCCTTAATGACGAAAACTCCATTGTCCAACATTAAAGTGTCCTTAGATAATCGATCAGCTGGGGAGTTTAATTCTTTGTAAATGTGTGTACAAACAAAAGAATCCAGGTTATCCAATGACACCCTAATATTTGCTAGCAGAGGTTGAAGACGAATCACCAACACTTGGATTTCTCTTTTAGCCCAACTAATTACACGTTTAGAATTGCCCGTTATTTTCACTTTTGAGATATTTTTGAATTTTAAGAAAAATAACAAGTCCCATAATGTCGAGAATTCAACTGTCATATTAGTACCCCCACCCAGACAATATCAAATATCAAACTGATGAGAATCATTTAGATTCAAGATAACACCAATGCCACATCTCTGTGGGGTGTCCTGGAAAGCACCATCGAAAAATTCCCAAGGCAAGTTGTATTCCACATCTAGAATTGTTGTCTGACATTTTACTTTTTGTTTGGGAGATACCTTATAATCACATGCCTGTTTGAATATTAGTCTCGCCACTACCTCCTCTGGAATATAACAGTTTTGGAAAATACAGAGATTTCTAGTCTTCCACAGGAAATATATAAAGATACAAGATAGGGAACGATACTCTTTTAAAACCTTTGAACCCAAGATGGCAACAAACATTCTTTTGTACATCCAGATAACAACCTATTTGAAGGTTTGAATAGAGGTACAATTAAATTCCAAACTCAACAGACATACTCACATTATGTGAAAGATGCTTGGTCGATTCCTCATTGGATCTGCATATTGCACATCGGTTTGGCCCTATCCATCCCCTTCTCAGGCCGACATCCCATGTTAACAAATTTTTCTCCATCGCATACCAGAAACATATCTGCATTTTTAATGGAGCATTCAATTTCCATAAATGGGACCACCACCATTTTTGGATTTCGTTGAAATCTTCTTCAGCGAATGCCAAATAACCAAGTTTGATCACATAACTCCCAAACTGTGTGTTACGGGTTCAACACAAAGTATCTGCATCATCATTGTTGAGAGAGATAAAGTTTGCTTCGAGGTTATTTGTAAACCTTGTCCATTCTTCTTTGTGACAGTCCGTGATACCAAGGTCTTCCATGCCCAACCATGATGATCTTCTTGTTTCATCTATTATTAAGAGACAAGCATATCTTAACGAGTGAATACCCATGATATGGAGATGGATGATAATCTTTGCCGATAGTCTATGTGCCCTTGACGAACCAACCCAAGGATCCTCTCTAATTCAAATTGACCTTCCGTTGCCAATTTTCCAAGACAAACACTTGCCAATTACTAGGAACGAATCCACCATTTATTTCTAGACCACTGAGATTCTAATAACTAATTTGTTTGGATTTCAAATCCATTCTTCTTTGGATGAACCTGTCAGGTGTTTAGCTGCCATTACTTTTGCAAACAACATTTGATTGTTAATAAATCTCCATAGGAATTTTGTAGTTAAAGTTTTGTTAAATCTGGACAAATGTTTTATCCCCCACCCTCCCAACTCTTTAGGAATTTCCAACTTTTACCATTTGACCAAGGGAATACCGTCAACTTCCTTTTTTCCAGAGCAAAGAAAATTAAAACACAATTTTCAGATGTGAGATAATATCCCTTTAGGAACCTTAGCAATAAATGCCCAGAAGATCAAAATACTACAGAACACTGACTTTATGAGGACCAATTGACCACCTCATGACAACCAATGGTTAACCCACGGGCCAATCCACGATTGAATTTTCTTTACCAGCCATAGCCAGTCCTTAAAAGAGTAAGAATTTGGCAATAAATGAAAGCCCAAATACTTTATATAGACATCTAAGTCAACCTGCGAGTATGGAAGGAGTGTCCTTAATTGAGACTTTAAATCTTCATTAAGAGCATGGATTTGAATGGATGAATTCTCTTGATTAATTTCCATCCCTGTAGCTTGACAAAAAAGGAACATAATTTCTTTTAAAGCTTCAAATTCCCACTCAGAACCTGCACCAAAAATCATTACATCATCAACGAAAATGATGTGAGGTAAAAAAATTGAAACAGTAAAGTGAAGGCCTTTGAATATTCTGTTGGACTTATCATTTTTGATAAGCATACTTAGGCCCTCAACCACAATCAAGAAGAGGAATGAAGAGAAAGGGAAACCTTGCCGAAGGCCCAGAGAAGATTGGAAGAACTTTGAATGGGATCCATTTATTAACACAACAAAGGAAGCTGAGGAAATGCAGTTCAAGATCCATTTTACAGTATGAAGATTCACTCCCATCTAAATCAAAGTGAGAATGAAAACCCAACTGACTTTATCATAGGCCTTAGAGAGGTCAATTTTCAGAGCAAAGGTTGGGATATTTTTGGTCTTAATGGAGTGTAAGGATTCCTGGGATAAGGAGACCGCATCATGAATTTGATGATTAAACAAAAAACCAAACTGCTCCTCCAAAATAAAATCACTCATCAAGGGATTCAATCTATTTGATATTTTCTTGGTTATCAATTTATAGATCAGATTACAACACGAGATTGAATGAAATAGAAAAAGGATTTAGCTTCTTGATACTTTGGAATGAGAGCCATAAATGTTTTATTTAAAGAACTCAACAGACTCTTCAACGACTTTGAGAATACCCCCTTAACCAAATCATAGAATCCTAAGTAAAACTCCACTATTAAACCATTAGGGTCGGAAATTTTACATTTCTGGAAAGCCTTGAGAGTGCTTATCACTTCTTGTTACACATATAAATTACTCACTTTAATGATGACCTATTGTCGTCATGACTAGTGTCGCAAGTGTCACATTATTGGCCTTAAGTGTCGCAAACATCATACTGCCATATTGCCTATGTCGTGTCTCTAACGACATCACAGGGACACGTAAGACACCTTCAAAGACTGGTTTAAGGAAGAGAAATCATTTGATGAAGAGTACAAAGCATTTTCCATGAAGAAAACTACTTAAAAGTTAATTTTGGAGGGTAGCGCTCCCCTACCCATAGTCAGGGAGTGCCAACACTCCCTACCCTCCTTTGGGGGAGCGTTGTAGCACCCTGTACACCCTTTTGGGGGAGAGCTAGGCTTTTCTGAACGAATTTTGGGCAGCGATCCCCTACCTACTGTCAGGGAGTGCCAACGCTCCCTAGCCTTCTTTGGGGGAGCTTTGCAACACTCTGTGCACCCTTTTGGGGGAGCGCTGGCCTGTTTGAGAAAAATTTGGGCTATTGAGGAGAATCAAGGAAAAATCCCCCTTATCTTGGAAATCAATGGGATTCGAATTTGAGGTCAAGGCTACATTTGAGGGAAGATCCACAACTGATGGAGAAATATCCTCAACCTTGTTAGAATATAATGGATGTGCTCATTTTACCATCGACAATATCACTATTGTCACCCAACCATAGGCCGGATCCACCCTCTGAGCACCTTAACCTTGACAGAGAATCATTCTGGAAGCAAACCCTAGGCTAGATAGCCAAACAAAGGGTAGCGCACCTTTCTCCAAGGATAATGCACCAAACAAGAGCTGATCAGATAGTCCAAACCATAACCAAGAGATAGTCCAAGCCAAAACCAAAATTTGCTAGCTGCATCAACTACAACGACATCTCTTCTCCAAACTTGCTCATAAACTAGGCAACTGCAGTGCACACAAGTGTTGCTCTGCAATTCTAAGAATGCCTACCAGAATGAACATTGGCCTCCTGTATTTATACTATTTCTGGCTAACTACCTGGGCTGACTTCTCATTCTAGGTACCTATTTACTCAGTATATATTATTTCTTCTAGCCGACTTCTTCTCTTGGAGGCTAATAACCTAATGCAAATTATCCTCTTGAGCCGACTTGTCTTCTAGGGTTATTAGCCAACTAATTAGGGTTTCTTCTTGCTTCCCGGAGTATTCTATTCTCATTAGGTTTACACGTGGAGGTAAATACCTCCCACAACTACCATAATATCAACACTCCCTCCTATCTAGGGAGGTATTACAGGTAATGGTCATGAGCACAAACATACCATTCACCTGGTAGCATCAACATAGTTGTATAGACTATCTCATGACTAGATCATAAGCACCATCATCACCATTAGTGTCATCAACTGCATCATCTCTCAAAACCATACTCCATCTAAGTAATTAGACATGATGCTGGATAAGTCACTCACACCACAGAGTGACATAAGAGCCATTCTTCTAATTTGTACATATGTCCTAGAAGAATAAATGTCCTGAACCATTTTCCGTCTAGGAAATCTCTGTTCATTGATCATCCATCTAGCTGATAATCATTTTCAACACTGCTGATAGTCTTCAAGGCAATCAAAGCAATATCATTCAATAGAACACAAATGTGTTTATCCATAGTAGTACACACTACAATCTAGTGGTACACTACCACACCAAGTAGCACATAGGTACTTGATCAGTGACGTATAGTCACAAACAATGTAACACATCCACCACAGTAGTATACATCTACTATCTAGAGACATACAGTCTTCATAACAATAATCTGATATCAACTTGCACAGAAAACATTGTTATGATATAAACTGAATCATCTGAGCCATTCTTCCACTCACATCTGTGAGATCTTGGAAGAGCATCTACCCTCAGAAGGTAAAACATCAATGATGAGCTATCTGGACTATTCTTCTCAAGCAAGGAAGAATAACTGTCCTGATTTCTGAGCCTGGACCATTCCCCACCCTAGGCCATTCCTCCGACACTAGACAAAGTGTAACCTGGAGAGAATGAGTCTGCCCTAAGGAATGTCTATTATTGATTGATGAACCTAGAACATTCCCCACCCTGGGCCATTCCTCCGGTACTAAACAAAGTGCAATATGGAGAGAATGAATTTTCCCTAAGGAATGACTGTCCAGACCATTTCCAAAGGAAATGACTGTCCTGCACCAACCTCCAAAATGGACCATTCCCCATGTTAACCACAATGGGAAATCGTTGTCCGGCGAGGCGGGCCAGTCTTCATAAGTAACCCTCAAGAAGAGAGACTTCCCTAGACCATTCCCCATTTTAACCACAATGAGAAATCACTATCTATGGTACATCAACAATCCACCGAACCATTTTCATTACGAAAATGACCATTCGATCTGGACCATTTTCCGAATTGGAAAAATGATTGTCCATCAAAAATCTCCAACCACTTTCCAAACTGGAAAGGAACTGCTCATCCTAGACCAATTTTCAAACTGAAAAATGACTGTCCATAAATCAATAATACATCAGTGCTCCCTCCCAACCTGGGAGTCATCTCTTCCTTTTTCAATAAGGAAGTCGTTTCCATGAGCTCTAGCTTGAGTATGCAAACTCTTTCATCTTGGACAAAAGCTTTACCAAAATGTCTACTTATTTGCTCATCTGTGGAGATATATATTGAAGAACCACTTTCTCCTTTCTGGACTTCATCAGAGAGAATGTAATGCTTGATCTCAAATGTACTTTAGTCTAGAACATTGGTTTTCTTTGAAGGTTTCATATAGCTCTGATCAATAAAGTATATCATTGTTGGATTCCTCTTTGGTCCCTGCTAGCTCACAACATCGTGGAAAGGGTCAAACTGGAACATATCCATGTGGCACTTCTTCTGTCATCATGAGATATTTGTCATGGATTGGCAATCCATCATCCTGATCTTCTGAGTAATCATTTTGATACAATATCTATGTTATAGAAAGTCTTCACCACGCTTCTGTTGTGCATTGGAGGTTCTCCACCAAGTTGTCTTCTTCCATATGCATACAAGGGTCTCTTTCTGGAAAGCCTTGAGGTTGCTCTTCATGCGCTCTTTGTTCAATTGTTCTGGAGAACAGTCTTTGCATTCATTTGATGTAGAAATCCAACCCATGGATATTGCAGATGATATAATGACTCATGTAGAGGTATGTATGGTTTACTGGAACAAGTAATCATCATAGTCTTCTCCCTCCATCTGGGAGAACCTCTAGTTCTGGATCTTGCAATGCTTGCATTCATATACATTGTTCTTCACCACAACTTTCAGTTCCTTTGCTTGATTGATTTTAGTGAGTTCATATCAGGTTGGTAATCTTGTGATTCTCGATACAATGTCTGGTTGTTTCGGCTTCTCTTTCTTTCTTGGAATCTTCATGTTCTTCCTCATGTTTTTCTTTAGCTCTTGGGTTCATGGAGTTTCTTCTAGATTCCACGCCCTAAAGATTTCCATTTATTCCTTTCATCATAGGATCATGGATGTGGATGGACAACCAGGGATACTTTTAGGCTTCTCTTCGAAGAAGACTTCTTCTAAGGTCGAACTGAACACATACTGCCTTTCATGGCTACTACCATGGATATATACTTCATCATCTTCAATGAATCATAGGATTAGCTCCCTCCTAATCCTTGCTTCATGTATGAGTGCATGTTTTTCTTTTGGAAATATATAATCGACTCCCTCCATCTAACATAGTCCACCCTTCCGTCTGCATCCTTATTGTCTTCTGCAAAGTGTCATAAGTCTTTCTCCAATTTCCTCTTGATTGGTGACTTTTTTTTTGTCTTTGCTTCTTCTAAGTTTCTTCAAGATTGATTCTAATTTTGGCTTATCTTGTAATAGCTTCCACATGATTTGTTTGATGTGTTTCATCCTTTGATGTGTATTATCTGACTTGTATAATGATAGCAATCCTTCTCTTGTTGTTCTTCCATAGGTATAGTTCTTCTTGGAACATATTATCTTCTAAGAGATAGATATACAGGATATGTACAGAGACTATGCAAACAAGATATGTACAAGAACTAAAAAGAGTATCATTACCTTGTCTTTAGAGGAATAAGTCTGTTTCATCCTGCTTAGTCTTCTTTGAAGGTTCCTTTTCTTCGACAATTGATGCTTCATGTGTCTCCTTCCTTTTCTTTAGCTTGGGACAATAATTCTTGTAGTGACCATATTTTCGACAGTTGAAGCATTGTATTTCTGACATATCTTTCTCTGGATTTAACTTCTTCTTTGAGCCAAACTTCCTCTTGTTCCTGAAATTTTTGAATCTTGTTTTGAAGGCTTGATCATCGTATTTATTTTGGGGTTTTTTCTTTTGCACTAATCCTTGATTCTTCTTGTGCACAACAAGTCCAAAGTTCTTCAAATGTAGGATACTCCTTCCATGTGTTCATGCTTGCGGAAAATGCATCCCATGTCTTGGGAAGACCATTGAGTACTATGTTTACCAATTCCTTTTCTGAAATGATCTCTTCAATAGCTTGTAGTTGATCTCTTAACTGAGAGATCCTCACAAAGTATGATGTTATGTTGTCATCATCATTCATCTTCATGTCACGGAGCTCATTCTTCAGACTCATTACTTGTCCAATGTTTCTGACTGAAAATAGGTTTGTTAGGGCATCATACATATTCTTTGATGAGTCAAGATGGGAGATGTAGGGTATCAAGTGGTCTTTTATATAGTCCACTATGATACTCATGGCATTAATGTCACCGTCTTTTAACTTTTCCATAACTGCAACGTTCTGCGGTTCTTTCTCTTTTCCTTCTTCAAACTCTGGTTTCACAATATCCAACACTTTATTCCTGGAAAGGATGAGGTTGATCCTTTTTTTCCAGGCTCTGAAGCTAGAAGCTCCATCTAACTTGTTTTATGACTTCATGGAGTAGGTCATGGCTTCTTTGACCTGTTCAACCCTAGATTTGACCAAAAACTCAAACTTGATGTCTTGGCTTGTTGAGAGTACCAGGAGATGCGCTAGGCTAGGGCACACTGGTTTATCTAGAAATTAGGTCAATCCCTTCACTTAAGGTGCCTTAAGGAGAGGATTAGGGTTTCTGCAACTTCACCTGCTAGTAACCCTAGCTGCAGTGCTTTGGTGTCTACTCCTGCTAGAAACCCTAGTGGTAGTTTTTCTATGAGCTTAATATTCTTATGGTTATGCTTCCTTCCAGCGGTTAGACTGAATGAAGGAGGTGTGGGCCCATAACCTGTTAGAATATAATGGATGTGCTCGTTTTACCATCGAAAATATCACTATTGTCACCCAACCATAGGCTGAAGCCACCCTCCGAGCACCTTAACCTTGACAGAGAATCATTCCGAAAGCAAACCCTAGGCTAGATAGCCAAACAAAGGGTAGCACACCTTTCTTGAAGGATAGCGCACCAAACAAGAGTTGATCAGATAGTCTAAACCATAACCAAGAGATAGTCTAAGCCAAAACCGAAATCTGCTAGCTGCAGCAGCTGCAACGACAACTCTCCTCCAAACTTGCACACAAACTGGGCAACTGCAGTGCACACAAGTGTTGCTATGCAATTCTAAGAATGCCTGCTAGAATGAAGATTGGCCTCCTGTATTTATACTAATTTTGGCTAACTGCCTGGGCCGACTTCTCATTTTGGGTACCTATTTACTCAATATATATTATTTCTTCTGGCCGACTTCTTCTCTTGGAGGCTAATAACCTAATACAAATTATCCTCTTGAGCCAACTTGTCTTCTAGGGTTATCAACCAACTCATTAGGGTTTCTTTTTGCTTCCCGGAGTATTCTATTCTCATTAGGTTTACATGTGGAGGTAAATACCTCCCGCAACTACCATAATATCAACAAAAAAACAATCAGGGACCACATCATGAATTTGATGATTAAACAAAAAACCAAACTGCTACTCCAAAATAAAATCACTCATCAAGGGATTCAGTCTATCTGATATTTTCTTGGTTATCAATTTATAGATCAGATTACAACACGAGATTGACCGAAATATGAAAATGATTTAGCCTCTTGATACTTTGGAATGAGAGCCATAAATGTTTTATTTAAAGAACTCAACAGACTCTTGGACGACTTTGAGAATACCTCCCTTAACCAAATCATAGAATCCTAAGTAAAACTCCACTATTAAACCATTAGGGTTAGGAATTTTACATTTTTGGAAAGCCTTGAGAGTGCTTAACACTTCTTGTTACACATCAAAATTACTCACTTTAATGATGACCTATTGTTGTCATGACTAGTGTCGCAAGTGTCACATTATTGGCCTTAAGTGTCACAAACATCATACTGCCATATTGCCTATGTCGTGTCTCTAACGACATCACAGGGACACGTAAGACACCTTCAAAGACTGGTTTAAGGAAGAGAAATCATTTGATGAAGAGTACAAAGCATTTTCCATGAAGAAAACTACTTAAAAATGAATTTTGGAGGGCAACGCTCCCCTACCCACTGTCAGGGAGTGCCAACGCTCCCTACCCTCCTTTGGGGGAGCATTGTAGCACCCTGTACACTCTTCTGGGGGAGCGCTAGGATTTTCTGAAGGAATTTTGGGCAACACTCCCCTACCCACTATCAGAGAGTGCCAACGCTCCCTAGACTTCTTTGGGGGAGCTTTGCAACGCTATGTGCACCCTTTTGGGGGAGCACTGGCTTGTTTGAGCAAATTTTGGGTTGTTGAGGAGAATCAGGGAAAAATCCCCCTTATCTTGGAAACCAATTGGATTTGAATCTAAGGTCAAGGCTACATCTGAGGGAGGATCTACAACTGATGGAGAAATATCCTCAACCTATCCCAAGAATCTCTGAGGTGGTTGGATCTCTCCAAGCTTATATAAGGAGGCCCTCTCATGGTAAAAGCAGATGGAGACATTGTAAAGCATCAAACTTATTATCTCATAAGGGAGATATCATTGAAGCATTATCATTCTGTGTGTGGATTATTTGAGCAAGGGTCCGAACAAAGAGAGATCGGTGAAGCTGCTGCATCTACATCTATGGTTGTAAGCATTTCACATTGTTTTCATTAATATAAATCTATGCTTGGCCTGTTTCCTTTAAAGTTTGTGTACGTTTCATGAACTTGTTCCTGTTATAGATCCATTATGATGCTAATCATGGTAGAGTAGGAAGTATGTCTCATTTTTGTTTCTCATTCTATTGCAGGACCTTCTGAAGAACTTGGAGATCAAGATCAGCCTGGCTCGAGCAAGGACAAACGTCGGTAAAAGGTATTTACCCTTCTTCCTTCTTCTTCTTTGAATAGTTTATCTTCATGAAAAGGAAAGTTAGTGTCCACAATAGTACTTTTATGTCTTAGTCATAGGGGTCTAGTATCCAAGAGGAAATCCACTTGTCCATAGGGGGATTCTCCTGTAACACTTCTTCCTCTGATATTTTTGCAAGAATGATATTTTTCATATCTTCCAAAATATTTTTTGGAAAGAGTTCAACCACCTTGAGAATTTATGCAATCGAACATCTACTCAATTATTTAAAAATGTTTGAAAAGAACTTGATGCCAACCTCAACAATTTCAAAGTGATATTTACAAACCTGACCATCTTTATCCCTTATTTTAGAGATGGAATTACATTTTTGCGGAACTGAGAAAATCTGTGGAAATTTTTTGAATTACTATCACCTTCCTTAATCCATATTACACGGTTCTTGAGGCACCATTTAGTCTCTTCTATAGCAAGCAAGGACTGGTGTTTTTTGATAAGATTTCCTAAAGAATCCACTTCTTCTCAGGAAAGAAAACCCGCCAGTTTCTCTACTAACATAGTGTCTAGATTTATTTCCACTTCTTTAAATTCAGATTGAGCTTTTTCATAGTAGGATTGAGCCCACCATTTGGATAAGGAAACAACTTTGGAGATATTGCATGTGAACTGATACATAAAAGAGGAATTCCCATCCTCTTTTAAAGGAGACCACACTTTTTTTTTTTTTTNTACTTCTCTTTCTGAAGCTAGGAATCATTGAATTTTAACGGTGAAGGGGGATTTTTGTTGGGAGGCATAACATTTAAAAAGATAGGGAGATGATCTGAATTCCCCCCCATTGAGACCCAAGATGACCAAATCCGGCCTTTACTGAGCAGATATTCAAAAACCAAAAAGTGATCCAATCATTTTTCCACAAAATGTTCCACTTTCCGGCCATTGTTCTAGGTCTGAGACAATTTGGCAGGTTCAAAATCAACCAATTGATTTTTGTAGATCCAATTAGAAAAAAAGAGTTCTTGAGGATCCCTTCGAGGAAAGTGACCACATACCTCTCTCAACGAGAGTGTGAAGTTGAAATCCCCTCCCAAATAAGATTTGAACCCCCCATTACACCAAAGGAGATGAGGCCTTCCAAAAATGGAAGACAATGTACATAAGGGCCATACAAATTTATTACTTTGAATAAAAAACATAAGTTCTGGTCCTCTAAATCCACCACAGTTCCAGAAGGGATCTTAAGAGACAAACTGGAAATGAGTCGAGGGGAATAGGTTGTAATAAGGCCACCTAAGAAACCAACAAAGTCAGAAGAACAAAAGGGCCATCCTTTTAAAAAAGGTCTCAAGTCTTCTTTAGCCTTTTGACCCACACACATAGTTTCTTGGAGCATTATAATATCAGGGTTATTTAAAAAAAACTAAGCATTTGAGGGCAGGCACTTTGAGGGGTCCCCCAAACCCTGATAATTTAAAGATAAAACAATCATTAAGAAACCTCTGCTTGGGTTGTCCCTGCTCTAGGGGCCCATAAAATGGTTGACTATTTTTCGTTTTTAATGTCTTTTTTGGCTTGTATTTGAGCAAGGGATAATAGAGAATTTCTACCTGATTACCCACCCCCCTCCTTTTCCATAGCCAAAAATCTGAAAGAAGAGATGATACCTTTGGATTTAACCTTCGATTGGAGAAGGTTTTCCAACTTGATAACACTGGAAGACAAAATGGAATCCAAGGAGATTGGGGAACCTGTCAACCTAGGATCTTGACCACTTGGTCCCGAACGGGAAGGCCTTGTGATATTAACAGGACAAGGGGGAGAATTTTCAAAGGAAGGCTCCACCTCATATTTCCTACTAGATTCCAATTCTATGGTAGGATTCTCAATTGAGTTTGTAGGAATCTTAGGGGGAGGGGACCTCGACCCGTTATCAAAACTTATGCTCAAAATTTTTAAATGATTCGAGGACTGAAAGACATAAATCTTACCCGTCTCTTTGACGCCAGGGGAAATGGGTTGTGTCAAAACTTTCTCCTTATCACCTTCTTATAATTTATTTCCTTTGGAATCAACGTGATTTTCCCATCCTTTGACTTTGTTGTGATGAACTTGGCTGAATTTGTGTTTCCAATTCTTTTTAAAAGGAGGGAAATTGGGGGCATGTCTTCTACACTGAGACAAGAGGTGGTCGACCTGGTGACAACCATAGCACCGGAAGGAATTCTCTAGTAGTCCACTTGTTGTTTCCAGGAATGACCAACAAAGACCAAATATAATTCATCTACCAGACCTTTACGTGGGTCAATTTCAATCTGTAACCGGGCCCAACACCTGTCCGTTTTCCTTTCCCATTCAGGTTCCAAGCTAAGGAAGGTCCCGAGCTTGCTTGCGATAGCTCTTAGCTTATCCTCTCTCCAAAATAGAAGAGGCAGAATGGGTAAGATTGCCGAAATCTTGGTTGGGGGCATCGGGTCTTTCGCCGGATCGAAATTGGTGTCCCAAGTTTTTAGGGTGAGACCCGAAGGACCCAACCCCACTCTGCTAAAGATAAACTCTATGTCAGCCTTAGAATTGAACTGGAAGCAGTTCCATCCTCGAGAGAGAATGTGAAAACCTGGACAATAACATAACATCTCTGTGCAGTGATCCTTGATCCAAGAATGAAGAGCTGAAGGGCTTATTGTCTACAACCATACACAAAGGGGAAGGGAAGGATGAAAAACACACATGAGATAGAGACCAGCAAAAAACACATCAACCCATCACACGAGCCAACACTTTGGGATCTGCACAGAAACTGAAATTACCACGCCAGAAATCTTGATGCTTTCTTTATGAAAAGAAAGCATCAAGATTTGTTGTTGTCGATGCAATATGTAGTATGTCTCCTGGTGATGAGTTATTATAAACTATAACTTTTGTACACCACTAATCGCTTGTCAAAGGAAACTTGAAATGGGGTTACTTTTAAATTTTCCCTTGGGGGCTTAAGAAAAAAATCATTGCTTAATTAATTGGATTTTTGGATTTTCAATGAAATTAATTTAAATTTCTTGCTTAGTTTTACACTTATTTTCTAAAGTGGTTGGTTGCATATGTATTGGAGAAAAAAATTCCATGCTTTTAATAAATGTTTGGTATAATGTCTGAACATACTAAATGCATTGCATCTATTAATATTATTGATTTCAGATGACAAGTGACGAGTATATCATATACCATTTCACCCCACTATGATGTAAGCTTGAGAGAAGGTTAGTAAACAAGCACAATCCCAATGGATTCAATAGACATGAAGCATATATAGGATACATGGCCTAGTAAATTCAAGGATGAAGTATGAAGCCTTTAATTGAGCATAGCTATAGATGGAGTTAACATGTATTCTCTTCAAAACACCAACTATTTTCGCCATTGGCGATGATTAATAACAATATCACTCCATGGTTGTTTGTGAAGAAAGAACATCTTATGTTGGTTGTTATTGTTCTAGGTAGATGACAAGTGAAGAGAATCGATGTCTACCTCCAACCATTGATTGATGAAATGAAGCAATTATGGGAAGGTATATAGGTATACGATGTATCAAAACCCATCATGATGGAGAGGTATTTTACATTGTATGGCATATGTGCATACACCACATGATTATCCAAACTAGGAATTTGCCTTGTTAAGCATGTCAATTGATTTGTTTATATCAATTACATTGTTTAGCATACTTATTTTGGTGCAACTATATTCTTTGGCACTAATACTTTTTGTATACAATAATATTGTAGATCTTGTAACAAAAGGGCATCATTGATGTAAATGTTATGGACCTTCTATAAAGGCTAGGTGGTTTGAGGACCTACGAAACCCAATATATGATTGCTCGAGAGTATCCATCCCAAAGACCACCTTTATAAAAGCACAACATTTTCTTTCAATGGTAAACTAGTGAGAACCCAAAACAAAGACATCGATGGACTGACTTAGGGCATATGGAATAAAGAAGGAGAAGGAAATTGCATAATTTTTTGATTCAAATGGGGAACCTACTATTGCAGACAAAGTTTTCCTATAGCCAGGGTGAACTATAATATATCAATTCAAAGAACAATATACTTTTATATCTAAAGTTAGCTTACAATATTTTGTCATAACTACCTTTCAGTTACAAGGAGGACCTACCTGGCCCTTATGGTTGTTTGGAGATGAAATCCCATGTGTTGATCCTACTCCGCTTGTCCTTGATCCAAATTGAGCTTTAAGACCCACACACAAGAAGACAATAACCTTCCTCAAACCAATAGATAAAAATAAAATCAAGATTGAAATAACTAATCAGGAGACTTGGTTCCACAACCAAATACAAAAGGATATCAATTACTGAAGATAAACACTAAATTTGGAGGAGAGAAAGAAGAGAGATCTTCCTTTTTAATTAAAGTAAGAAACAATATAAAAAGTTATACTTGATTTGCTACTGACAACTTTCATAACTATCATTTGGATTCCTCTGCCCCTGGTCCACTCATGACTGCTTCAAGACTCCAACTCTTGTCTATGCAACAGGACGAGGAAAACTGGGAGGTTTTAGGCCTCAAATACATGAAAATGAGAAATACTCAGAAAACAAGGGATTTCTAAGGGTTGAAGGTCATAAAATCCCAAGGGGATCAACTACCTTTGATTGCTCTATCATGAACATATAAATATGATAGCTCTGCTACCACCTCAATGCTTAGCCTTTCCTTCCATTTAAGCCTCTTTTTATATCAATGTAATTTGGTTGAGGTAGTTTGGAATGGGTTTCGAGAAGTTACAAAAGCAGTTTTGTCAAAAACCCTACTTAGGAGCACATGATGTTCATGAATTTTATATTTTGTAATCCACTTTTTGAGGTACACACACATTTTGTGAGTGAGAATGGCATGTACATGATCCTTTTGGGATTAGGAAGAGCATGTAGATTACCAAGGAGGTTGTTTGGGTAGTCTACAGAGTGAGCAATGTTAGCTAGTGATGAGTATGGTGTCCAACATGGCATCTAGTGTTAGACAGTTGGCTTAGGTTGATGGGCAGTTGGTATGGATTGTTGGTTGTCATTGATGTCAACCATTGGAGAGTGATATTGTAGATCGATTTCAACCCTTAGTGATTGATTTCAACCCTTGGAGAAAGTCCAGTAGCGAATTCCAGTAGCACAAAGGTTTGGGTAATGGACCCAAGTTTGTTTGATGTATAATGGTATGAGTTTTAATATATTTTAAGGTAAGACTATTCTATATGGGTAGTACATGTCATGCCATTTCTGGTGGTATGTGGAATATAACATAACTCCTCATGGTTAGAGAGTTATGGCCATGTGAAGTTGGAGAACCCAGGTTTGGGTAATGGACCCAAGTTTGTTTGATGTATAATGGTATGGGTTTTGATATATTTGCAGGTAAGACTATTATAGATGGATAATACATGTCATTCCATTTCTGGTGGTATGTGGAACATCACATAACTCCTCATGGTTTGAGAGTTATGGCCTTACGAATTTGGAGGACCCTCATATGTTGGCTTGAAGCCCCAAAAGGTCAAAGAAGTCAAAGTGCTTGCAAAGAAAAAATTATTTAAATAATAAAGTGAAGTGACAAAGTAAAAAATAATTATTTAAATAATAAAGTGAAGTGACAAAGTCAAAGAGGATTATTTAAATAATAAAGTGAAGTGACAAAATCAAAGAGGATTATTTAAATAATAAAGTGAAGTGACAAAATCAAAGAGGATTATTTAAATAATAAAATGAGCTAACAAAGTCAAGGAGGATTATTTAAATAATAAAGTAAATGGAGAACTTTCTAATTACGAAAAGTGGTTATAAGAAGGTTAACCCTAAAATGAGGAAAATGGGTCAAGTGGTCAAGTGGTTGTTGGATACATGGACAAGTGGCAAATTGCACAAAGTTGGACATAGGTGACTGTGTGGACAAAGTGGCCTAGAAGATGCTTCTAAGGAAGCTACTTGGAGAGTATAAATAAGAGGCAAGACTCTCTCATTTTAATCACACTTGAGCATATTGAATATATACAGGTGACTAAGGTAACCAAATGATATCTAAGCCGAATTTCAGAGGGAAGGTGAAGTAAAGAAGGCCAAAATTCAGGGGAGGACAAATTCTTTTGATGATGCTTTCTAAGGTATGTTATTTACAGGTCATCTCACCATTTTCACAATAATTTGTTTTCTAGAATGACTAAGACCGTGAAATTGGGAGGCCATTGAGAAAACATATCCAAGTAGCTGTGGTACAAATTTCAGCTTATGGGTCGTTGTATTTTTGGAGTTACACTCCGTGGAAAATAGGGTTTGTGGCTAGTCCTGAAACTAGTCTAAAACAACTGTTTCAGGTAAAAATGTCATAACTTCTTCATAACAGACCCAAATTCAATAAGAATAAATGTGTTGGTTAGAGTACAATCTGTAGTATTATGTGTAAAGTTTTCAAATCCATACAACAAATATTCCGTGCGGGGCACGCTCTACAAGTTCGCTTTCTAGAATAAACCATAATTCAACAAGGTATGTCATTTTTGCTATAAATCATTTTCTGAGAGGTTTCAAGTAGTGACTCCTGGAGGAATTGCATAAAACACAATGGAGAACATTGTCTACTATTTTCAGATCTTTATTCATTACAGGTACATAGTTATGATTATTTCAAGTTAGGGTGGTTGACTGATCCAAAACTGGTCATGTGAGACTAAAGTAAAGTTTGATGAAAATGCTAGTCTCTTGTTGTTAAAGTTAAGTAAGGTTTGCAAGTATGTGATCTTATACACCAGGTCTATTACATAGTTACAAATCAGATTTGGATGATGAAATTGATGAGAGATTTTGGTTGAGGTACATGTTGGGTACATGATTGAGACAAGTAGTTGATGAGTTGGCACATACATAGGGTGTATAGTTGATGATGTTGGTACATATTGATGAGTCATAGTTGATGAGTAGTTGATACATGATTGGTACATACTTGGTACATGGTTGGAGGCAGTTGTTAGTAATATTGTTGACACATGGTTTATGGATGATGTATCATACTTGTATTGGTATATTATTAGAAGCACATATTGATCTTAGTGATGATTATGAGTTGTAGTGTTATGCTTGGTTGATGCACATCTTTGAGAGTTGTCTTAGTGATTGATCTTAATGAGTAGATCTGATTTGGTTGATAAGACTGATGAGACATGTTGTCGTGATAGGTTGTTTGGACAGGTTGTTGTGACATGTTATTTGTACAGGTTTGGTGCATGGTTGATGCACTTGTTCATGGTACAGGTTGAGGTACAGGTTGATGCATGGTTGATGCACTTGTTTATGGTACCGGTTGATTATAGGTTGAGGTACAGGTTGATGCATGGTTCAGGTTATTGGTACATGTTGTTTGGTGCAGGTTGATTGGTACAAGTTTACAACAATATATCTCATAGTGATATTGTGAAAGTGGTTCCATCATTCTACTTATACGTCAGAGTGGTTGGATGGGGAAAGGACAGGTGGTTGTAGCCACCTTCTGATTGTAGCCGGAGAACATAGGGCGTTGTAGCCTCCTTCTGGTTGTAGCCAGAGAATTGGATAGTTGGAGCTTCCCTCAAGTTGTAGCCTGAGAAACTAGGGGGTTGGAGACTCCTTCCAGTTGCAACTGGAAAACAAAGGAAGTTGTTGCTTCCAATGAATGTAATTATTCAAGACATATAAGAAAAAACATTCTGTGATTTTCTCTCGCTTTGGGTTTCCACGTAAAAACACTGATGTACTGTGTATGTGTATGATTGTTCATTTGTTCATTGTTTATTTACTCTACAAATATTGGATGATAATGCTACATTGATATAACACTTGCATTATATGGTTAAAAAGGATTAGATTGCTCTATTTCTGATTCACCCCCCTCTCAGTAATCCAACAATTGGTATCAGAGCAGGTTCCTTCAGAAATCAGTTTAACCACTGAAAGGTAAATCATGGGGAGAAACAACATGTATAAAAATGGAATAGCAATGTTTAATGGTCAGAATGGTTTTAAGTATGAGATGTGGAGATGAAGGATGGAAGTATTTTTATAGGCATAAGGACATTATATTTGGCTATCAGTTGTTACAGGATATGATAATTCAAAAAGAGCAAAGACTGTAGCCAAGAAGGAATTGAATAAGAATAACAAAATAAAAAAATAACAATGGATTTCATCTGGGAAGGATTACCTAATCCGGTAAGAGAAAATGTTGGTAAATGTTCATCAACCAAAGAAATTTGGGATAAGTTACATGGCATATATTCTTCACCCATCGCAGATTCATAAAATGCCAAAGAAGATGCAGATACAGAACAAGAAGAAAGATGTTCATCATGTCAGACAGATTCATAAGATGAAGAGTATGAAGAAGCAGAAGTTGATTACAGAGAAAAATTGATCAGTGCAATTGAATATATAAAGAAAGAAAGGGAAGAAAACAAGTCATCCAAGAAAGAATTGATGAAACAAAAGGAAAGTCTTCAAGGTTCCGAAAAAGATCAACAGGTCATCAAGAATTTAAAAGCTCAACTAAAAGAGGCCATAAGAATTGAATAAATTCTAGAATATCAAAAGAAATGTTTAGAAGCCAACACAGCAACACAAAAGGAAGAAGTAGAAAAGAGAGAAAATATACTGATGGATAATCTCAAGGAAAGAACCAATGACTTAAACCAACTTGGGGAAGAGTTTGGTAAAGAAAAGAGAAGACTGGAAGAAGAAATAATTACATTGAAAATCCAACTTGAAGAAGCAAATAGAACAAAAGAGGTCATGAAGTCTCAGATAATGAAGAAAGAAGAAGAGGTTGAGAATCTTGAAGAAGAAGTTGTCACACTAAGAGTCAAAATAATCAATCTCAACAAGAACGTTGAAGAGACAAAAACATCCACATCAGTTGTAGAGAATGAAGAGAAGCACTCTACGTTGCTAGAAAAGAAGAATGAAGAAAATAGAAAGACTTATGCATAAGTACTCAAAGGAAGGAATCATGGTCAACCAAAATATAAGAAAACTAATAAAGATACATCTTCAAGAAGACCATCCATGTTCAAGACACAAAGAAGCTTCAATCATGATCATGACCAGTCAAGGCATAAATTCAGAAGGACTACACCACAAATAAGATCATTCATTTCCAGGTATGCAAATTTCTTTTATGGTCATTGTTTTTATTGTACTAACTTTGGACATAAGATTGCAAATTGTAGGGATTATAAAAGAAATGTTCAAGAAATAAATGCATATGTGGCCCCACGTAACATTGCATGTTACAAGTGTCATAACTATGGACACATAGCTCATGATTGCAGAAGCATGATCGATACTTCCATGAAAGAGAACACTGATATCAAATATAAGAAAGTATGGATAAGAAAACAGGATGAATAGGTGAACAAAGACTAGGTCCCATAGATCACAAGATTGACAATAAAACGAGATGAAGAAAATTCTACAGAGAAAAAGAAGGATGTGAGATATAGAAAGGTTTGGAAAATAAATGAAAGAAAAGAAGGATAAGTAAATAAGGAACAGGTTCAAGAGATTGTACTTTCTGGTATTGTAGTGAAAGATGAATCCATATACATAAAGAAATAAGTCAGAGATCAGAGATATGATGAATCTACAAATGAAGATGATGATGAATACACATCAGAGCATGAATTGTTCTGATCCATCCGCCTTAGAGACTCCCATGTAATATGAATATTAGACAGGGGGATTCAATGCGATAGCTGTGACAAACCAAAGAACCATCCTTCGAGCAACTTGTAGAGTTTGAGAAGACAAATTCAGAGCAGTCAGTTAGCATAAGTACAGTTTGATAGATTAATCAAGACTTCATGATAGTATAGTGATAAATGGGTCAACATTATGGACAATTGTGCAAGTAGAGTCTTGGAAAGTATGGACAGAGATGGATTTCTAAGAATACTTAGCAGGTTTGGACAAGTATATGAAAGTGGACAAGAGCATGGATTCATACATTGGTTCAGAGAGTGGTTAAGAGACAATTGAACATTATCATAATGCATGATAATTACACTGGAAATGATTCAAACAATGCTAATAGATTCCAAATTGACAGATATTTTTTGGACACATGCAGTGCATACTTCAGTTCACATTCAAAACAGAGTAATTCTCAAAAACAACAATGACAAAACTCCCTATGAATTATGGAAAGGAAACACACACAACAACTTCTACATCAAGGTAACTCAAGGTAGTATTTTATTAATTGAAATTTATGTTGATGATATTGTTTTGGAAGTACTAATGACAGGTTAAGCCATAAATTTGTAAAGGATATGCAAAATGAATTTGAAATGTCATTACTTGGAGAACTATCCTTCTTTTTGGGTCTTCAGATATGTCAAAGCAATCAAGGAATTTTTATTTCTCAAACTAAGTATATCAGATAAATGATAAAGAGGTTCGAAATGGAAGATTGCAAACGAGTTACCACTCCCATGCAAACCAGTGGCAAGTTGAGCAAAGATGATGATTCAAAGTCTATAGACCAGAGACAATACAAGTCCATGATTGATAGCTTACTATATGTGACATCATCCAGACCAGATGTTATACAGACAGTTGGATAGGTGGCATGATTTCAAACAACACCAAAGGAATCACATGTATTAGCAGTGAAGAGGATTTTCAGATATCTCAAAGGAACAAAAGAGTTTGGATTATGGTATTCAAAAGGAAAGGATCTATCACTTATTGCCTACACAGATGCAAATTGGGCAGGTTGCATTGATGATCAACGAAGCACCAATGGAGCATTGTTCTACTTGGGTGAGTTTTTAGTATCATGGTTAAACAAGAAACAATCAGCAATATCCTTATCTACAACCGAGGCAGAGTATATTGCAACAACATCATGTTGTATACAGGTTCTATGGATGAAACAAACTCTGACAGATATACAGGTTGAGTATGATGAGCCCATTCCAATATATTGTGATAATACAAGAACCATCAGTGTCTCAAATAACCTGGTGATGCACTCAAAGACAAAGCACATTCCAATCAAGTATCACTTTCTACGGGAACGGATTGTAGAGAAGAACATCAGAGTTGAATATGTGGGCACAAAAGAACAAGTGGCAGACATATTTACAAAACCGCTTCCATGGGAAGCCTTTGAGTATCTTCACCAGATACTATGAGTAATTTCTACTCCAAAATGAATGCTTTTGAATGCTTATCTTATATGTCTTAGATGTACACGAGGAAACACCATAAATAAGACAATTCAGGTTGGGAGATTAGTTTCAGGAAGAGTTCAGTCAGGGGGAGTATCACCAAGGAAAGTTCAATTTGGGGGAGTAACCTCGAATGGAAAAATACATTTTCCATTGATGACAAAGGGGGAGAGATTTATCAGATGCAGGATAGAAATGCTTGAAGAGAGAGCACAGAGGCATGTAGAAAGTGGGAGAAGCCCAAGGAGAGTTCAGTCAGGGGAGAAGCCCCAAAGGGAGATACCCTTTTCCATTGATGTCAAAGGGGGAGAGACAAAAACATTTATGAGGAGTATAAGCATGAATGTTATCATGACTAAGTGTTTCCATCAATGTAGGTATTGCCATCAATGCCAAAGGGGGATATTGTCACACAATTAGCGTAGGTTGATGGAAAATTGGTATGGATTGTTGGTTGTCATTGATGTCAACCATTGGAGAGTGATATTGTAGATTGATGTCAACCCTTAGAGATTGATGTCAACCCTTGAAGAAAGTCCGGTAGCGAATTTCGGTAGCACAAAGGTTTAGGTAATGGACCCAAGTTTGTTTGATGTATAATTGTATGAGTTTTAATATATTTGAAGGTAAGACTATTCTATATGGGTAGTACATGTCATGCCATTTCCAGTGGAATGTGGAACATCACATAACTCCTCACGGTTAGAGAGTTATGGCCATGTGAAGTTGGAGAACCCAGGTTTGGGTAATGGACCCAAGTTTGTTTGATGTATAATGGTATGAGTTTTGATATATTTGCAGGTAAGACTATTCTAGATGGATAGTAAATGTTATTCCATTTTTGGTGGTATGTGGAATGTCACATAACTCATCACGGTTTGAGAGTTATGGCCTTACGAATTTGGAGGACCCTCATATGTTGGCTTGAAGCCCCAAAAGGTCAAATAAGTCAAAGTGCTTGCAAAGAATAAATTATTTAAATAATAAAGTGAAGTGACAAAGTCAAAGAGGATTATTTAAATAATAAAGTGAAGTGACAAAATCAAAGAGGATTATTTAAATAATAAAGTGAAGTGACAAAGTCAAGGAGGATTATTTAAATAATAAAGTAAATGGTGAACTTTCTAATTATGGAAAGTGGTTATAAGAAGGTCAAACCTAAAATGAGGAAAATGGGTTAAGTGGTCAAGTGGATATGGGATACATGGACGAGTGGAAAATTGGGCAAAGTTGGACATATGTGACTATATGGACAAAGTGGCCTAGAAGATGCTTCTAAGGAAGCTATCTGGAGAGTATAAATAAGAGGCAAGACTCTCTCATTTTAATCACACTTGAGCATATTGAATATCTACAGGTGACTAAGGTAACCAAAGGATATCTAAGTTGAATTTCAGAGGGAAGGTGAAGTAAAGAAGGACAAAATTCAAGGGAGGATAAATTATTTTGATGATGTTGTCTAAGGTATGTTATTTACAGGTCATCTTACCATTTTCGCAATAACTTTTTTTCTAGAATAATTCGGACCATGAAATTGGTAGGCCATTGAGAAAACATATCCAAGTAGCTGTGGTACGAATTTAAGCTTGTGGGTCATTGTATTTTTGGAGTTACACTCCGTGGAAAATAATGTTTATGGTTAGTCCTGAAACTAGTCTAAAACAGGTGTTTCGGGTAAAAACGTCATAAATTCTTCATAACAGACACAAATTCAGTAAGAACAAATGTGTTGGTTAGAGTAAAATCTGTAGTATTATGTGTAAAATTTTCAGATCCATATAACAAACATTCCATGCGGGGCACGCTCTACAAGTTCTCTCTCTAGAATAAGCCATAATTCAACAAGGTATGTCATTTTTGCTATAACTTCTTTTCTGAGAGGTTCCAAGTAGTGACACCTGGAGAAATTGCATAAAACACATTGAAGAACATTGCGTACTATTTTCACATCTTTATTCATTACAGGTACATAGTTATTAATATTTCAAGTCAGGGTTGTTGACTAATCCAAAACTAGTCATGTGAGACTAAAGTAAAGTTTGATGAAAATGCTAGTCTCTTGTTGTTAAAGTTAAGGAAGGTTTGCAAGTATGTGATCTTATACACCAGTTCTATTACAAAGTTACAAATCAGATTTAGATGATGAAATTGATGAGGGATTTTGGTTGAGGTACATGTTGGGTACATGGTTGAGACAAGTAGTTGATGAGTTGGCACATACATGGGTTGTATAGTTGATAATGTTGGTACATATTGATGAGTAGTTGATACATGATTGGTACATACTTGGTGCATGGTTGGAGGCACTTGTTATTAGTATTGTTGACACATGGTTTATGGATGATGTAGCATACTTGTATTGGTATATTATTAGAAGCACATATTGATCTTGGTGATGATTATGAGTTGTAGTGTTATGCTTGGTTGATGCATATCTTTGAGATTTGTCTTGGTGATTGATCTTGGTGAGTAGATCTGTTTTGGTTGATAAGATTGATGAGACATGTTGTTGTGATAGATTGTTTGGACAGGTTGTTGTGACATGTTATTTGTACAAGTTTGGTGCATGGTTGATGCACTTGTTCATGGTACAAGTTGATGCATGGTTGATGCACTTGTTCATGGTACAGGTTGATGTATGGTTGATGCACTTGTTTATTGCAAGATACCATATATATAAAATATGCATAACAGAAATGAAATGATAGAAATGACAGAATAACAGTAAAATATCCAGCATAATCTTCATAATACACAGAAATGATATACGAAATAGCAACAGAAAGAACACTTTGATTCAGATAGCAATGTTCACAGGCCTCTTCGAGGGGGAAACCTCCAGTCGAGTAGCGCTCTGTTACAATAATCTCCAAGCTAGGGTTTTCATACCCTCGACCCTTATTTATACTAAATATATCTATTAAGAGAAGCATCTAGAGGAAGATCCTTCTAGAAGCGGAAGCTTCTATTAGGTCTTCTTACATCCGCCTT
>ML797123.1:2202-30445 GCA_009831015.1 Picea engelmannii
TTCAACTCGAGTAATGGAAAAATTTAATGCGTAATAGACATGACAATATATAAGACGATCTCCTTTTGTTTCAATAGCCCAAGTCTTTAAAAACATATTAATCCATATGATTAACTCTTGCCACGATATTAGTAGTAACTTATGAAGGCCATGAAAATATTTAATTGCAAAGTACACTACTCAACATTCAAGGTTATGGTAATGATAACCCGAGAATCCATAATATGTGAAGTTAAATGCTCTCCCTTTGAAGTGATAAAACCATTAGAAAGAGATTATAATAGTGGATTTTACCATGGCGAATTAATCAAACAAAGGAGACCCAAATACATGGAAACCATTCTAACAATGTTCATAACTTCATGAAAAGGGAAATATTATCATAATAATCAAAGGAAGACTAGGTCCAACATAAAAAAAAAACTATTTTTTTGCAATATCATCCAAGGGATTATAATTAGGTTAAGGAAACAAGAGTAAATATATGGCAATGGTAGAAAATCTACTCTTGAAAATAAAATGATAAATTCCAATGAGGATAGACTTAATTCATTCAAATCATAAAAAAAATATTCAACTTATAAGTATCTCTTACCATGTCATGAAATCATATACTAATTACTAAAAGAGATAGAGACATTCCCCATAATCTTTCTTTGAATTTCATGTTTAAAATCATGAAATTCAAAACAAAAAATGACATAAATAAGTGTGAGGAATTGACGTTAAGATTGTTTTACATAATTAGCTAATTTGTAATGATATACTAACGTTCAGTGGAAACAATTCAATTCCAAATGGTAGAATATTTACAAGGTTATATTCAAACTTATAATAATAAAACCAGACCAATCAAATAAAAGAAAATCGATCAAAGAAAAATGGAACAATCCATATAAAAACCGAAGAGGGACCCTAATCTTCAATTAATATGAGCAGAAAATAAGGGGGGTTGTTTTTTTCCACAACACACTGTAAGTGTGTTTCCTTTTATGCGATTTTTTTTATTCATGGAAAGAAAAGACAAACAAGGATCATATTGAAGTTTGGTTTCAATTAGTCATGAATTTGCAACATCACTCCATATTTCAACAATTCTTGGCACCATATCTACAAAAGCAGTTGGCCTCTCATATATTAGTATTTGTTAAGGTACACTTTTTAGACTTGGATGTGAGTTTAACGAAGATCTTGTTGCTTGAATAGATGCATTAAAAATATTCCTACACTTGAAAGACATTTTCCTTTTTCAAGTAGAGTAGGATAATATAGAAAATAAATAAAAATAAATATAAAAATTAGTTGTGAAAACCAAGCTGTTGGAACAACTAAGCATGAAATCTACTTGAAAACTAGGTTATTGGTGGGTAGAATTCATCAATAAGTCAATAAGTCCAATTGACAGAAATTCTGAAAGTTTTTGTATTCTCTTTCAAATGTAAAGTTTCAAATAAATTCAATAAAATGATCACAGATGAAGTGATTAGAATTCTTAGTATAGCATTAGATCAGTTCCAGTTTAGCATCATCCATGTTCATCCTTTTTCAACTATCTATGGCGAATGAAGAACGTTCTCCAAATATAGAATTTCCAACCTATGAAAAAAAGCAAAAGTTTCAAGCAAGGAAACAACATCATTTCAGTCCTTTGTAAGAATAGTTTAGTTATAGAAACATATTAAAGATTGTTTCAAATTTCTCCAAAGCATTCATCCTCAACACAATTCAAATTTATTACAGTAACCACCTCAAGAGAATAAGAAGTGCACTCATCCCTCAAGCACTGTTAAAGAGTATCCATGCACATATCAACTTCCATACTTCATTTGCATGATGACATGCAAAGATATCAGTGTGAGGGTTAAGAAGAAACAATTTTCATACCTTCAAGTGACGCACAGCAACAACAATTTATTTTTCTTCCACAATTCATATCATTTTCATTGCACTTGAGGAACACTTTCAATTCCTTTAATAAAAGGACTCCATGCATTTCAGTAGAAAAATTACAGTCATTTCCTATAATAGCATAAATGGAGAACTAGAGCAACATACTCATTGAACCAAATTACAGAGTCATCATCATTTCTAGCTTCATTCTTTCAACATCAACAAATTTCTAGTATTGGTAGGTTTATTTGCAAGGTAATAGTTTCTTTGATACTTATTTACTTATTAAACTAGAGTAATCTCTCATATGCAACTTACATTATATTCATTCCATCCAGAGTTACCCCAAATAATTATATTGTGAATAGTTTTATTTTATTGACTCTACCATCGACTTCTTAAAGTCATCTCACTCATTTCAGTTATATATGATGTGAAATTGAAATTATTTCTATTATGTGTTATACATGTAATGAGATTTCATGAGTTAAACTGATTTTTCACAATTCCCATTCCTTCGTCGATAATCATGATACCACCTCCCCATCCATCATAACCAACGTACCCACTCATTGTCTAACATAATCAAGTTTTATGCATCATCATTAATGACAATAAGCACTTCATGTGAAATGATATGATTATTTCAAACAAATATCCCTCAGTTGATGAAACCCTGATACCTGATAACCCTTAAACACATTCAAACTAATCTAATAAGTGGTCATAGAAGTTGTACTTCTAGTCTTTACCCTATTGATCTGAAACTTGCACCCATTTTGCCTATGTTTGTGCAAAGAGTCGAATTGACTAACCAACTAATTCCTAGATGTAGAGTATGATTTGGAGGCAAAAATTCTAGAGGCAAAGCATGATTTGGAGGAAGAAATTCTTGATAAATAAATTCATGATGAAGATATTTGTGACAGAGAAATTCAAATCTCCAACACAAAATCCATTATTGATGATGTTGTTGATAAACGGAAAGGTAAGAAAAAGAAGATAAGTAAGATAAAGGAGCGAGAAACCCTAAACAATGTTGTTAAATCATAAAATGATAAATTCATGGAACAAAGTATAAAGATCAGATAAACATATGTTGAATTGAAGAAGAAGTACAAAGCCTCGAAACAAGATGTGAACAAATGGTATACTCAGAAAATCAAAACAATCCATCAAAACAAGAGAATATACATAGGAAAATTGACTTTGTGGATTTTCCTTTTCACACAAAAAATTTCATGTTACTAAGCCTTTTTCCATAAACAGAGCAGAAATTAAATTGTTGATATCTCCCAAATAGTGAGCCCTGTTGGAATACAATTCTGAGCTTTGAAGATTTCTATTTTTCACCTCCTGAAAATATGATTTTTACCCCAAAGAAAGCGTGAACCTGGCAAATGACATTTTAAATTTAAATCAATTTCATTGTTGGTTAGATAATAATAAGATGTGCACGATGTCCATTGTTGATGAATTTTTCGCTTTCGATCAAACGATGCTAATAAACCTAGAGTATTGGAGCTGCCTTAATTTTAAGAGAGGTAAATCTCTGATGGTCACTTCGGAGCTCCACGCTTCGGGTGTTTCAAGAATTCTCAACAATAAAAACTCCGAAGTTTTGAAACCCGAAAGTTATCTACTCTTGACTTTCCCTAAACCTTTTAAAGACACAACTTGTAAGACTCGTGTGCCTTTCGAGTCTTCCCTGAGTAACACGTCGAAGCTCCCTTTTCTCGACACTTCATCCAAAATGACGTCTTGTACGACCCGTCACTACAGGAGATGACCCTTCAGGAACATAACAAAGAACTAATTCACAAATCATCGAAGCACCAAAATGCCGAAGTATTAACTATTAAATGATTAAGTTAATCACGATCAGGAGATAAGTAATGAATCTGTGGTTTAGATTTTGGGCGTTTCCCCTGTATCATATCCTAAAGTCTTCGGAGTCCGAATTTCAGAAATACTTAAAATTAAATTCAATTACTTAAGACTTAAAATCAATTATTTAATAATTAATTTCTTCACAAATTCGGGTCTTAGGAAGTTCTTCTCAAGATACATCGAAAATCCCCGAAGTCCGAACTCCTGAAACACTTGAAGTTAACACAAAATCTTAAAAGAGATTAATTAAAATTTTACAAAGAATTATCCAGGTATTAATCTTTTCACAGATTCGGGATTCGGGAGGTTCGCACTCAGTCACATCGAAAAATCCCGAACACGAACTGTCGAAGTGTTGGTGGAATTTATAACTATTTAAGGATAATGATTCAAACGCATATTGTAGATCACCAGGTAGACTTTCCTATCAAAAGTTAATAAATTCTTCGTCAGTGAAGTTATATGAAAAACGATGACTCTGTTTTGAATAAAAGAATTTCAGTTTCAAATTCATTTTCACTTTATGCAATTAACAAGATTTCATGTTTAAAGGATTCACAAAATTTCTCTACAAAAGGTAATTTCACTTTGTCTCCTTAGAAGTTATGGCACCATGAAAAATGATGAAAAATCTTGATGCGGCTGGCAAGGATTCAAACCTAAATGCAGACGTTCTGTCAAACACAACGTCACGAGCCATGGACATTGTTAAATCTTGGATGTAGGTGTTCAAGGTTCTAAAACATGAAACCATCAACTGTCCAGATGACTCTACTCAAGAAGAATACGATACTTACACAAATGACTCGAGACACCTAGAAACAGTGGATCAACACGCAACCAATAATCTCCATATTTCAAGGAACAATATTTTCAGAAGTGGCCACAGTCTGTAGAAAAGAACAACAACACAACATAAGTCAAATACGGATCATCAACATATAACATCAAATTAAATCCAACTAAAGATTCTTATGATATACATTCATAACCGAAACGTTTCTTTAAGAGATCATTGTAATTAGTTTCAAACCGAAACGTTTCTTTCAGAGATCATTGTAATCAGTTTCAAACCGAAACATTTCTTTCAAAGATCATTGTAACCAATTTCAAACTGAAATGTTTCTTTCAGAGATCATTGTAATCGGTTTCAAAACGAAGGAACTCATCTGGTATAAATATTAGCAGTTTTGAATGTATCAAAGAGGGGCAAACCGAGAGCCTTTGAGGCTGGGATTGTAATGTAGTCTTTTCAACAATACATTTGACATAAGCAAAGAGATTTTATATCTTGTTATGTTAAATTCTATATTTTTCCTATGTCATGTTTCTGAAGTTTTCATTACTTTTCTTTCTCCTTTTATTCAACTTGTAATAGTTACAATTCAGAGAGACTTCTATTGTGACTAATTAAGAGCATTCTTTCAAGTGCAGTTTTTCCTCTGTTTTGCTGTGAGTAGAACAAGACCTACATCTTAATTATTTTTCATTATTTACAAGTTATATTTGTTCATATCTTTTCCTTTGTCTTGTTGTGAGTGAGACAAGACCTATGTCCAGATATTTGAAATCATTGTCATTTCTACGTAGAGGAAGACCAAATTTATCAGAATTGGATACCTGGTTTTTTCTTTCCGTTTTGTCTATCTCTTATCTTATATCCATCCTCATGATTTTAATTGGATTTAACAGATGAGGTCATGCCACTTTATTTATGATTTTTAATGGTTGAAAAGTTCTAGAAGCCTCAAATAACTGATCAATCACCCATTATTATGTTTTTCAATATGTGTTAAGGCTTGGATCTGTTACAACCTAGAGTCAAATCTTGTGACAACATCTTTTTGGCACCATTGTCAGGGACGGAGAAATGAAGTTATTTTTCCATGGGAGAAAGACAAGTAAAACTTTAATCTTTGATGGTGAACAAAGACTAAATGGACATTCAATTGGTTGTGATCATTCACCTGGTGACTCCTTGGTTCAAAGACTCCACATGATTCACTGGCGAATCCACTAGTTCCAAGATGTCAATTTCTATCGTTGCTCGGTTTGATCCTTTGGAATTTACAAATGTTTTTGGTTTTCCAAATGCAGTTCTAGACCACAAACTTTGGGAAGATTGTCTTCCTAAATTTAAACATGATAAATATGACAATCTTGCTGAACACATGTTTGAGTTTCATAATGTTATGAATCAACTATATATTCATTATGAATATGTTTTGATGAAATTTTTTTATGTTTAGTCTGGGAGGAGATGTTCGTCAATGGTATAAGTCTCTTCCTCATTTCAACATTTTATCATTGAAATAATTCCATGCAGTTTTCCATAAGCATTGAAAGAGGATCTATCCAACTGATTTTATTTTTGAAGACTGTTGCAATTTAGATGTCGTAGAACAAGATTGTAAAATAATCAATTTGTTGATGAAAAATCAGAACATGATAGTAATTTTGGTCAAGTATATGAAGAAGAATTTGCAAGAAAACAAGATCTCCTTCAAACATATAAGGAAACTTTATATGAAGAGGACTTCGAAGTAAATCAAGAAGAGGTTTCTTGCAACATCAAGAATGAAAACGACATGATTGCAAATGAAGAAATCTTTGCAGGAGCTCCAATCTTTCAAGCATATCAAGTCCAGGTTCATTGTAGAAATAAATATGAAAATGCATTTTCTAATGAAGAGCTAGATTCAAATTCATGCATACATGATTCTACCTTCAGTTCCTCTTCCCAAGAAAATATCTTTCAGGATGATTGTTCTAGCATTTATAATACTGAAGATAATTTGATTGAACAACATGATGATGAAATTGTTGATCTAGATCTTTGTGAAGATCCACAACTTATTGAAGACCATACACAATCAACTTTTGAAAATGATGATTTGTGTAATAATAATGAAAATGGCAATGATACTCTAAGTGCATTTGTCATTGTACAAATTGTTCATAGTAATTACTATCATGATCAAACTACTCCTATTTTGATCAAGCTGCTATTATTCGGTCATGATTACTAGATCATCAAGAAATGGAAGTTTTTGAAAGTCAAAGTTCAGAAATTTTATATAGTCATCCTATTTACAATGAGTACCCAGACGATGAAGAAGAGAAGATTTATTTCCCAACATGCTTGGAAACATACAATAGTTATCCTTTGTTTGATAACTATTATGGATGCAATCTTGAAGTTGATGAGAACCAAATTATTCCTCTTTCTTCAGAGAGTTCACTTCAGTAAGAAAATTATCAGTTTCACTATAAGAGAAATCAGTCTGTGTATGACAGTGATGAAGAAGATTCTTGGACAAGCAATGAAGGAGATAAGGAGGGGCTATAGGAGAAGTTGATCTCTCCTTCATGTTTAGCAACTGATGAGCAACAGAGTAGTGAGCCTCAATATGACATTCTCGAGCTAGGAAAAGAAAATATCAGTAGTGGAGAAAGTGTGCAAAGGATTTTCATGCAGCTAGGCCAAGAGGAAGAGGTATCGCTTGATTCTAAAAATTATTTATCTTTCCATGATCCAGTGGTTGCTTGGTTGGAGTGTTTCCTTCAAGAGGTCCAAAATTTTGCAGCATTTTTTGTGCAACCAAACTTCAACGGTAAACGCATGCTACCTACTCATTATTTGTTGCAAAAAACTTATGTTTTCATTCCTTCATCCAACATAAAACAAGGTATGTTAAGAAATACACTATTTGCATGGCTCCATTGGAAATTCCATATTACTTGATCAATGAAATTTCACCTGATTAGTGTAGGGCCAATGTATATAAATAAGTTGTCCAAATCAACATTTCATTTCATCAATCTAGTTCAATGTTTTATTTCATTTCAGTAGTTCGGTTCTTAGTTTGGCATCCAGTATGGTTCAGTTTTTAGGAATTATGACTCCATAGTACAATAACGGGGTTCATAGTTTAACAGTCTTAATTTCAGGTCGCAGAAGGATTAAATCATGTGGTCTATTGTTCTTGGTGTTTTGCAGAGTAGATCTTGTTGTACAAAAGATGAGGCTCAAGGAAAACTCAACATTCGCCTTTTCGTCTTTTTGATTTCTCTAAAAGAAGGTGATAAATAAATAATATTCCCTGTTGAAAATTCAAAAGAAAAATAAGGTATGAGTCCCTACTCGTCTTATAGTCCCAATAAAGTTGAAATATTCGTTTTGAAAGGAATGCGAAGGGAGTTTTTATCATGATGATATTTGCACCTAATCAAATATTAGAAAAGTATAAATATTACAGATTAATTATGAAGCCTTCTCTCAATAAAATGAAAACGAAATAAAAAATCAAATAAAAGAATAAAGAAAATAAGGATAAAAAGGGCTTGAAAAGAAGTTTGAAAATCAATAAAAAAAACTTGTGTCAGAATGAGATTCTTTTGTGTCTAGCCCTCTGAGTCATTGTTCTGTTTTATTTTTCCTATCCCTGAACATTTATTCTCTTCTGATTTTCGCTACCTTTCCTGGATCTTCATAGAAAGAAAGAATTGCACCTTGACTCCAAAAACTTAAAAACATATTTCTGAAACAAGATTAGGCAAAAATATTTGTGTTCCTTGTATTTTAGCTGAAAGAAAGTATGTCCAAGATAATCCTGATAACTTTAACTCTTCTATCGTATTTTAAACTGAATAATTCGCTCAATGTTGATCCTTGAAAATCAAAATCCCTATAAAAGTTTCCCTACAGGCGAAGGTGTATTGAAAATTGGTAGAAAATTAGTCTCAGAGTATATTTAAAAATTATTATAGACCTTCTTTTATATTCTGATAAGATATCATCCCTTGTATCATACATACAGATTGATTTCCTCCACTTCAATATATTAAAATACAAGACAGATGGTGAAAGGAAGTTCATAATCTGATTTCCCCCATCTTGTCCAAAAGAGACGATGAAAGGAAATTCATATATGATTTCCCTCATCTTAGCAAAATGAAAATGTTGTAATTGAAGTGGTGAAAGGAAATTCAATGGGAGAGGTAGATAATTTCACCGGGATACTGAACATGCTCGCTGGCAATGAAGAAATATCTATGATATTTGTATGGTTGTCGTATGGATCTACATAACATACTCTGACATCTAATTCTCTTTCCTATAATATTTACATTATGAACCAACGAGGGAATCCATAAATAAATTGTTACATCCACTTAACCTTGATGCGAATGAAGTCAATCGAAGTCTGATACTTTAGCTAAAGTCATTTTGATTATCTTAAACATATCTGAACTCAGTTTTAGGAAAGGAAAATATTAAATGTCCTAACTCAAGATCGATAATCAGAAGTGATTTGAAGGTTTTCTGAGATTCAGTTGAAGTTCAAGTTTTCTCTGTATGATTAATCCCTAAAAGCGTTTCCCAGAAATGCAATAATGACTCCATTTTCCCAATAAAGTCACTTGGCCTACTGTTCTTTTGCGTCTCGTAGGGAGACGCGATCCCAAGATGGAGCCTATGTTGGAACACAATTCTGAGCTTTGAATATTTCTATTTTCACCTGCTGAAAATATAATTTTTACCCCAAAGAAAGCGTGAGCCTGGTAAATGACATTTTAAATTTAAACCCAATTCATTGTTGGTTAGATAATAATAAGATGTGCACGATGTTCTTCGTTGATGAATTTTCCCCTTTAGATCAAACGATCCTAATAACCCTAGAGTCTTGGAGTCGCCTTAATTTTAAGAGAGGTAAATCTTTGACGGTCACTTCGGGCTTCGCGCTTCGAGTGTTTCAAGAATTCTCAACAATAAAAACTTAGAAGTTTTGAAACCCAAAATGTATCTACTCTCAACTTTCCCTAAACCTTTTAAAGACACAAGTCGTAAGACATGTGTTCCTTCTGAGTCTTCCTGAGTAACATGTGGCAGCTCCCTTTTCTCGACACTTCATCCAAAATGAAGTCATTTATGACATGTCACTATGGGAGATGACCCTTCATGAACATAACAAAGAACTAATTCACAAATCACCAAAGCACCAAAATGTCGAAGTATTAAAAATTAAATGATTAAGTTAATCATGATTAGGAGATAAGTAATGACTCCACAGTTTGGATTTCAGGCGTTTCCCCTGTATCATATCCTAAAGTCTCCGGAGTCCGAATTTCCGAAATACTTAAAATTAAATGCAATTAATTAAGACTTAAAATCAATTATTTAATAATTAATTTCTTCACAACTTCGGGTTTCGATAAGTTCTTCTCAAGATACATCGAAAATCCCTGAAGTCCGAACTCCTGAAACACTTGAAGTTAACTCAACATCTTAAAAGTAATTAATTAAAATTTTACAAACAATTATAGAGAGATTAATCTTTTCTTTACGTGGATTCAGGAGGTTCCCACTGTGTCACATAGAAAGCTCCCAAACACGAACCATCAAAGTGTTGGTGGAATTTATGACTAGTTAAGGATAATGATTCAAACGCGGATTGCGGATCGCCCAGTAGAATTTTCCATCAAACGTTAATAAATTCTTCGTCAGTGAAGTTATATGAAAATATATGATTTTGTTTTGAATAAAATCATTTCGGTTTCGAATTCATTTTCACTTTCTGCAATTAGCAATATTGATCTATTGAAAGGATTCACAAATTTTCTTTGCAACAGGTAATTTCATTATATCCTTAGAATTTATGGCTCCACGGAAAATGATGAAAAACCTTAATGTGGCTAGCGAGGATTCAAACTCAAATGCAGACGTTCTGTCAGACACCACGTCACGAGCCATGGACATTTTTAAATCTTGGACGAAGGTGTTCGAGGTTCTAGAACATTAAATCATCAATTGTCCAGAGGACTTTTCTGAAGAGGAATATGATACCTACACAGATTACTCGAGACACCTATCAACAAAGGATCAACATGCAACCAATCATCTCCATATTTCAAGGAACGATATTTTCAGAAGTGTCCACAGTCAGCAGCAAAGACCAAACACACTACAGAAGTCAAATAAGAATCATCAATAGATGACATCAAATTAAATCCAACTAAATATTCTTATGATATACATTCATAACCGAAACGTTTCTTTCAGAGATCATTGTAATCGGTTTCAAACCGAAACGCTTCTTTCAGAGATCATTGTAATTGGTTTCAAACTGAAACGTTTCTTTCAGAGATCATTGTAACTGGTTTCAAACTGAAACGTTTCTTTCATAGATCATTGTAATCAGTTTCAAACTGAAGGAACTCATCTGGTATAACTATTAGAAGTTCTAAATGTATCAAAGAGGGGCAGCCCGAGAGCCTTTGAGGCTAGGATTGTAATGTAGTCTTTTCAGCAATACATTTAACAAAATCAAAGAGATTCTATATCTCGTTACATTAAATTCTATCTTTTTCCTGTGTCCTGTTTCTGAAGTTTTCATTACTTCTCTTTCTTTTGTTCCTTCTTTTATTCAACTTGTAATAGTTACAATTCAGTGAGACTTCTGTTGTGACTAATTAAGAGCATTCTTTCAAGTGTAGTTTTTCCTCTGTTCTATTGTGAGTAGAACAAGACCTGCATCTTAATTGCTTTTCCTTATTTACAAGTTATATTTGTTCATAGATTTTCCTCTGTCTTGTTGTGAGTGAGACAAGACCTATGTCTAGATATTTGAAATCATTGTCATTCTTCTACTAAGAGGAAGACCAGATTTATAAGAATTGGATACCTGGCTTTTTATTTTAGTTGTGTCTCTCTCTTATCTTCTATCCATCCTCATGAGTTTAAATGGATTTAGTAGACGAGGTCATGCCTCTTTATTTCTGATTTTTAATGGTTGAAAGGTTCTTTCAGACCTAGTTCTAGAAGCCTCCAATAATTGATCAATCAGCCATTTTTATCTTTTTCAAGATGTGCTAAGGCTTGGCTCTATTATGGCCTAGATTCAACTCTTGCAACAACAATCCCATTGATTGTGAAATTTGGATCATAAATGTATCAAGGTATGATGAATAAACAAACAAATTTCAAACAAATCCAGTTTACAGTTTTTAAGAAATTAGACATCGCCATCTTCAACCATTTTTCCTGTTTCTCAAAATTTGTGCATCTATTGGATGCGATTTTTGGTGAGCATAAGAAAAATGGTGATACGAATAACCTCACAAAATTTCATAGAAAATGTATTTGCAGTTTGAAAGATAACAACTAGACAAAACTACTACAAGAAAATCAGTTACATATGGATAAGAATTAAGTTTAATTTTTAGTTATTCTGGTGTGCTAGAATATTTTAAAGGATTTCTAAATGATGTAATGAATTTCAAAAAGTAGAAACATGGACACAAATTGATAAGATGCTTGGGGTATTACACATAAGCAGAATTTGGCCATCTCAAATACAACTAGAGTAATGTGCATTTGGGTTTACCATAAGAAATTCAATCGATTGCACGAGAAAATGAAACATCCTTTGTCTGGGGGATATGTTGGGTGTCAGTTTAATCCTTTTTTCCAAGCTCATTCACTTCCAATTTTGACATCAAAACCTCCATTCTTGCCCCTTTTCACTTAATTAATGGCATAATAAGCTCATTAAAATAGGTAATAAGTTGTCATTTTGACATTTACTCTTATTTTTACTTGTAAGTGGTATTTATAACTATTTATGTAGAAAAATCACCTACATTTTAGTAATTACAAGAATTTACTTTGTTTCATCAGTTATTATAGGAATTGACCCTGATTTTCCATTTATTACATGAATTGGTGATTAGTATACTTTCGTTTGCTCAGAAGGGAAAAACACACTTGGAGGTACTCCATCAACATTAGGAGATGTTTATTTACCTATTCCATAATTCTCATGGAACTCGACATCTGACAGTCACACATGTCAAAACCGACAGACGATTATTACAAAAAATCAGCGGGCAATTATTACATGAAATTCTCCAGTTCGCTCAAAGAATCAAGCATTCAATACYAGGAGAAAGGAATGTGGATCATGTTGTTAGAAGATAAAAAAACCAATCTATACTTGATCAAAGAAAAARCTATGCCAAACGCTATAATGGAGATCTGAACTATTTTTCCTGTAATAAGTTTTGAAAAACAATTTTTTCAGGAAAATATATTTAGAGGTGATTTATGGCGCGATAAGGATGAATCAATGAATTCCACGACATGATTTTTGTKTGGAATAGAGTCATTTAGGCGATATGTGAGTTATATTCCACACAAAGTGTAATAAGTGGRATATATGAGCATTTCTTCATAACATAATTTCCCATATTTAACTGTAGCGGTCAATTTTCAATTTGTTTAATGTGTACACTCCARCTTGGATTTGATTGGTTAGTTCTAGGATTGGGGATTTGGTTATTGAATATATTGTATAAATATATCCTCAAAGAAAAATATAGGGATCAATTATGAGGGGAAAATATGATGATTATGCACCAAAACGTTTGTAACTGCTAAATTTATATTGAAGAATTAATATAATGGAGTTTAGCCTATGATTTATAAGTTAAGATCTCTTCTACAGTCTGAGTTTTCCTTAACAACACATTCTAGGAGGGCCCTCTAGTATGTTTTGGTACTTTCAATTTCTTGTAGAATAATAATTCATTTTAGTTAGTTTGCAGGCAATGTTACATTGAATATTTGATTCACAATTGTTCCAGATATTGATGCCAAAGAAAACAAATTGATTGATTGAGCCTTCATCTATTGTGCACTATAAACAATCATCACACAAATATGCTCAAAATTGAATTATGTCTGCAATTATTTTTTGTCTTTCTTATCACCTCATTTCCTTATTTTAATTTACATTTCATTCATCCTTTAACTCACATTTTGAATTAACCCTTGTTTTCCTTGAAACTTGGTTGAGTAAAACAGAGTGTGTTTCCAAGTAGACATACTTTGACAATGAATTATTTACTTGTGATATGATTCCCTACCATAGACATTCAAATATAAGTGATCATGACCAAGAGAACCATTTCTATTTGTGGGTCTGGCATTTTAGTAGGAGTTCATAGGCAATTTCAAAACTAGTTATGCACATATTGTGCCTATGTCTCATAAGTTTACTTACCGGGGTTGATAATAAATGATGAGGAATATAGACCACTAGATCAACCTGTTGACGAGCGTAAATAACACACCATCAACTAGAAGAATAGATCCAGACTGGGGTTGTCTAATTAACCCAAGCCTTTTGGTGTAATCTATTTTGTCGGGTTTAATGGCTTTGTTAGCCAAATAAGGTCCTAAAACAAAGAAAATAAATAAACTATTCTAAAGCCAAAACTATAATACTATATATGTGAATCTAATTATTTACAAGTGTTTTAAAAACGTAAATATAAATATGTGATTATGAACAAAGTATTTACAATTTACAATTTTTGGTGGATGTCTTGCGAAATCAATGTTTTGCAATTGTTTTTAAAAGTAGATAAAGAAAGCACATATTTTTATATTTTTTGTTTTATAATTTAAAATCTAAAGGAAACTCAAAAAGATACTAATAAAACATAATCTTAAACAGGAGCATAATAATAGTCACAACCAATTTAAACTGTCTTGTTTCAGTGATAAACAAACTAATAATACAATTTAATGCAAATAAAGCTAACTTGAGATTAATTCCATACTGTGTCTATGTCCCTGTGCGATCCAAAACTACAACTATCTTTTCTGTGAGAGAAATATGTGACAGGCTTGTACTCACATCACCAGAATAAACTCAAGGTGTTTATTGACAGCTAGGATATAAGAACAGAGTAATAAACATATGGATCAATGACCTTACAATGATGAATCTGTACAGTAAAAGAAATTCTAATGTGAAACATTCATTTGATACATCAACTAAACATCAAGCGTAAATCATGATATTAAAGTTGAAATAACGATCACGGATATAATATTTGAAACAACGAATTATAGACAAAATTTAAAGCACTAACTAAAATGAAACAATGTATGCAAATGAGACTAAATCTTTCTTAACATATCAATCTTCCATAATCTAAGAGGAAAAACATAAGTGGAACGGTGTCACGCCAATCTAAAGCCGAAATGTGAATCACTTGTCCATTCAGTTATGAGATTTACATGTCCATAATCTGTTCCAATCAAAGATGTCTTTCACTAACAAAGAGAAACAATATTTAAAGTAACCTGGGATTCACATACTCATATCTCACAGGATAGATATGGATCTCCCAACATAAAGTAATATTACAAAAATAATGGATTTGGAAACCACTTATAACAGAGTTGGTTTATCCCAAACATAAATCAAGGTTTTTCTAAGACATAAGGAAATATAAACTACTAATCATTATAATTGAAAATATTAACTCCCAATAATCAGCAGCAAGATCTCCCAATTCCTAAGAAAAGCAACAACAATTCAATAATTTTAGAACAAACAATTACTAATAACTAATTTTTATTTAGAGAGACTTGATTTTAGATAATAATTAAAACTGATTTTTAGAAAAAGATAAGCTACGGGATTATGCAACCAACTACATGTTTACGTAGCTAGTCTAAAATAGTAAAAAATCAAAAATCAAAATTTGTTTATTTTATTTTTTTCAAACAGAACCAAATCCAAAAAATAAAACTATTCACTATTTCAGCAATTTGACAAATCTGAATTTATGATGGTGGAATTTTTTTAGTTTTCTAATGATCATATTATTAGGCTGCTTAGTTCTATTGTTTATAAAACTCGAATCTGAGTTACCTTATTTCCCATTTTATTTTGAAATTTCTTGACAGTAGGTTCGTCACTATGACCCTAATTATGCTCAGAAGAAAGAGTAGGGGAGAACCTTTCTTTCCACACATCCATTACCTGTTCCAACATTATTCTGGGTCAAAAATGCATCGTGGTTCCTTAACCATGGGGGTTTGCAAAGGAACAAAGTTTGGTTCAGTGAATATATAGTAATCATGTGGATCATCACACAGGTCTTTGATAGCGGGGTTTAGCTTCTATCTATGATAGAATTCAGTTGTTTTCTGCATATCTTCAAACCCACAGTCAGGAAAGGGGAAAAAAAGAAAAAATTAGACGAAACAATTTTTCTGAGAAAATGTTATCTTGAAAACGAAACATACCTCTGAAATGGATTCGTTTATGAATAATATGATCACGTGGAAGGTAAATGACCCCATTTCCGAAATGGGTTTGAAACGGTTTGGCCTAATTCGTAACGGTTTGTTCAGAAATGCTCCCACAAAAATGTGTCTCTGGCATGCAATTATGGGTTTTCTTAAAAAAGAAACTCATAGTCATTTGGTTCAATCCGAACCAAAGGAGCCATGGTCACTGTGAAAAGGATGCAACAAATATTACTCAGAATAGTTTCAGGTTCCAATCGTGCGAGCAATAGAAACGAGTCTGAATGGAGAGTGGAAACACGGAAATAGCAAAACCTGTGGGTTATCATAACTCGTATAGTGGGAACAAAAACCAAAGGGTTCATTGTATTCCTTACCATATCTTGTGATGAGTGCCAAAACTACAGAGTACCAAACCCTATGCAGATAATGAATAGATTCATTAACCCTTTGAGCTAGCCAGGTAAGGTGAAAATGCGAGTACAATAGTCTATACTCATTGGCATGAATATTGATGCAACCATTAAACTTGTGAGAAGAATATCAAATAATTAACTAAAGTTTTCCATGTGCCCAAGCAATTCTATAATGAACCATCAAACCATCAAAACAATAATATTTGTATTAACACTAAAAAAATGGATCCAATAACCATTTAAAAGGATTTACATTTTAATTACATATGAGTGGTTTGTAGAAATATATTTCCAAGGCACAAAATTATTAAGCGAAGCCAAGTTTATGTTTAATTCATGCTTTCCAAACTCATTTTTAGCCTACAGATTCGAGGTGATGGAAGCTAAAGAAAAGTGTAATCTCTTTCGTTTGTATCAAATATCAAGAAATCATATTTGGCTACCAATAATGGCGATGTACTGGGCGAAGCAGTTATCTCTACATCACCAGAAAATTCATGTTAGGATGAATAAGAAAGAATGAAAATTTAAGAAACAGTTGACAGTAAGTCAAGCATTCTGATCAAAACTCAGAAAATAACATAGTCTAGCATCATATGTGTTTCTGTCAAAAAATGTGATCTGGTATCAGGTTTTGATTACGAGCGAAATGATGTTTAGGAAACCAACTTGAATACTGTTGACAGGGCCACTGCTTCCAGCAGACGTCCATAGCCTCAGAAGGGATGTCATTTAACCCACTCTAACACCTCTATCCTATCCAAGAGTCGTCCATCCATGATAAAGAAAATATTTACTTTTGATCAATTCCAAAAAGACATACCTGATAATTTTCTTAAACCCGACATTGCTTCGCTACCAATAGACCTGTTCAGTACCCCACCGAAGTTGCCTTGGAATCATGCATGCATTTACCCACTGCTAGCAGACCTTTTCAGTGTCTTGATGGGTTTACAGACACTTCCCCACACCTTGCAGTGCTTTCAACTCTCTAGGATTTGTTTACAAATTTACAAAAACTTTATGATATTCAAGAGAGCAAGGTGATGCTGAAAATCTCATGTTTGAAAAAAAAAATGATCTTTTACAACTTATTTTCTCATTTGACGATCTTCATCATGATCTGAACACTTAAATTTTTGTTAAGAAACCATCTCAAGGACATGAAGGTATAATTGAGTTGTTTTCCTTAAAACAGGGACAACGTTAAGAGTTTTATTAATGATAATCATGTCTTCTCATCATTTTAAAGAGAAACTAGAAACATTGTTTTGAACATAAATTTTCTTCTCCTGATCTAAGTTTTAGCATTTACAACACTGGTGCTTTGAGGAGTTGTCAGTTGTTGCTAATGAATGAAAATTTTGATTTCCCTTTCACAAATGAAATGGTGAATCAAACATAATTATTCAAAAATAAATCAAAATCAAGCAAAATGAAAAGAACCAAAAGTAAGAAACAAAAAAGAAAAAATCATAAACATTTACAAAAGGATGGAACATAAATCATCAGGTGAAATCCTTCTTGAGAGCCTAAAAGAAAACAAAAAAATCCTCATTAATATGATTTCAGTCCTACTCGTGGCACCTTGGGTCAGGGTTGAATTAATAGTTTAAGTTTACTTATCTCCTTACTTTCCATTTAAAATTTTCATGATAATACTGTATTCTTGAAAATAAATACTCATTGAAAAGTAGAGAGAAAAATATATAAAGTGGACTTCCCTGATAATATTCAGATTATGGTTCTCTTGGTGTGCCCGGTTGTGTCCTTTAATTGCATTATTACAAAGAGAAACAGTGAGAAATAAAACTAAAGGAAACTTATTACTAAACCTACTTTAATTACTAAACAAATCAAAATACTAAGTGAAGTCATGCTTCCATTGTATCCATTGGAGTAACTCCAATCCTGCAATGGAAACAAAATCAAATGTTACTAACAAGAATGCTAGTATATCGAAAAATGACAAAAATATATCATACTTATCTTTATCATCATCAAAAAACAAAGCAAGCATGACCTTACCATTCCCTTGAAACTTATTGATGTATGAATCCTCCAATCATTCTGCAATCATGTCGTGATATGGGTCATAATGGCATGGAAGAGTGTAAGTAATTTTGGAAAAAATGTCAAGATTATGGGGAACTAACATAACCATCAGCCAAAGCCGAAGTGCCCCATCCTCCTGACAATTCTCCAAGTGTTCATTAATTTTTTCACATGGAGGATCTAAAAAAATCATGTCATAATTGCTTCCTATATATTCAGGTAGAAACAAGGCAAGCACAACTTTATCTTTATTATGAATATTTTTTATGTACGAATCTTCAAGCCATTCTAAGATCCTGTCATAAAAATTAGGATGCAAACTATGACTTTGATGAAATGGATATATCAATGGGGAACACATCATAAGAGGATTCATGACATCAATTAGATCATTGGTTTGAACACTTCCTTTAATAAGATTGATCGTTTCAAAATGTGAAGCATGAACATTAAAATTCAAACTAATCAAAGAACGAATATGCATTGTAGAATATTTGATCTCCATAGGAATGAGTGCATTGTCTTTTTTAAAAATAAACCGTGTAAAATCATCTTGCAACATGTCCTTTTTCCATGCGAGTGATGAAAGTGAAAGAGAATCAAATCCGACTTCATAAATGTTATGTTTGGAATTAGTTTCACCAAATTTTGGCATATCGAAAAGATTTTATTGTGGTGGCAAAGAGTAAGATACTGTGGGTAAAGTATCAAGTCCACCAGAATCTAAGAAGAGATCGGGATATAAAGAATAAAAGGAATAAAAAATAATCTCTTGAGCTATGATATTTAACAATGGTATTCTCAAGACATTTCTCTTCACTTTCTTTAAAACTTTCACTCTGTTTTGGTGATAAATTCTTCAACATAATATGATCATATAGATTTGCCTCTTGTATAATAGATAATTCAAAACTTTCATGACAAACATCTAATCTTTCATGTTGATAAGGTATGATTTGAGGAAGAAGGTTTAAGGTTTCTTCTTCCAATTGCATATCTACATCTCTAATCAGTTTCATAGGAGTGGTAGAATTCTTAAGATGATTTTCGTCACCTAAGTGATCTTCAATAACTAAATTTAAATATTGATTAGAGCATGAGTTACAAGAATAAGGACATTCACCTTGACCCAATATCGAATCTTCTTCCACAATGGTTGAGGACTGAAAATACAATGATTCAGAGGAAAAACCAATGTGATTATCAGTAAGAAGTTTTACTATAGATTCTATCTCCCTTGCTTTTTCAAAATTTTCGGATGGATTCCTCTCATCAGTGAACAAAATTCTTCTCGCAATTGAGTGATAGGATTTGTAATTGCTTCATCATTCGTGATTGAATATGACTATATGAAAGGGACGCAAGCATCATAGAGGAGATTTAATACAAATGACAAGTTGTCAAGATTAAATTTACAAAGGACATGATGGATTCTTGTTGAAAATCCTTCTGGAAATGAATTGTCATTGATTAGCAAAGTCTGAAATTCTTCACATAATTGATTGTAATCATAGATTTCAAAATCATCTAAAAAATCCTCTACAAATTGAAACCAATCGAAAATGTGATATGCTGGAAAAGACACAAACCAATGTTTAATCCAACCCCTAAAAGTAAAATCAAACAATTTGCATAAAACCTTCAAATCTGAAATATCATGCTTGTTACATTCACACCAAAAATTATTAATATGGTCTTTAGCAGATACATCCCCCCCACCATCAAAGGTCAGTTTGGAAAAATGAGAGATTGTCTCGTTGGGAATATCAGGTAATGATAAGTGGAAAGCATGTTCCAACACAATGATTTGGGGAGCCATGAAGAATAAAAAAACATTTGAAATAAATACTCCTGCAAGGCCAACTTGCCAGTCTGGCTTGCCTTCTAGTGCATTTCAAGATGACACAAAAGAAGAATTTACAAATTTGGAATTATAACAGGTTGAGGGGTAAAACATTTATTCATTAAATTTACCTCGGCCTCCTTCTAGCGCCATTTGTTGACGAGATTAAATGACACACCGTCAACTGGAAAAATAGATCCGAACCAGGGTTGTCTAATTAACCCAAGACGTTTGGGGTAATCTATTCTGATGGGTTTAATGGCTCTGTTAGCCAACTAAGGTCCTAAAACAAAGAAAATGAATAAACTATTCTAAAGCCAAAATTGTAATACTATATATGTGAATCTAATTATTTTCAAGTGTTTTAAAAATGTAAATATAAATACGTGATTATGAAAAGATTATTTACAATTTGCAAGTTTTGGTGGATGTCTTGCAAAATCAATGTTTTGCAATTGTTTTTAAAAGTAGATAAAGAATGCACATATTTTTATATTTTCTATTTTATAATTTAAACTCTCAAGGAAACTCAAAAAGATACTAATAAAACATAATCTGAAACAGGGGAAAGATAATTGTCACAACCAATTTAAATTGTCTTGTTTCAGTGATAAACAAACTAATAACAGAAATTAAATGCAAATAAAGCTAACCTGAGATTAATTTCATACTATGTCTATGTCCCTGTGCGATCGAAAACTCCAGCTATCTTGCTTGTGAGAGAAATCTGCAATAGGTTGGTACTCACATCACCTGAATAAACTCAAGGTGTTTATTGACAGTTAGGATATAAGAACAGAGTAATAGACATATGGATCCAATTACCTTATAATGATGAATGCATACAGTAAAAGAAATTCTAATGTGAAACATTCATTTGATACATCAACTAAACATCAAGCATAAATCATGATATTGAAGTTGAAATAACGATCACAATTATAATATTTGAAACAACGAATTATAGAAAAAAATTAAAGCACTGAATAAAATGAAACATTGTATGCAAATGAGACTAAAGATTTCTTAACATATCAATTCCATAATATGAGAGGCAAAACATAAGTGGAATAGTTCCACGGTGGTCTAAAGCCGAAATGTGACTCACTTGTCCATTCAGTTATGAGAATTACATGTCCACAATCTGTTCCAATCAAAGATGTCTTTCACTAACAAAGAGAAACAATATTTAAAGTAACATGGGATCCACATACTCATATCTCACAGGATAGAGATGGATCTCCCAACATAAAGTAATATTACAAAAATAGTGGATTTGGAAACCACTTATAACATAGTTGGTTTATCCCAAAAATAAATCAAGGTTTTTCTAAGACATAAGGAAAGAGAAACTACTAATCGTTATAATTGAAAATATTAACTCCCAATAATCAGCAACAGGATCTCCCAATTCCTGAGAAAAAAAACAACAATTCGATAATTTTAGAACAAACAATTACTAATAACTAATTTTTATTTAAATAGACTTGATTTTAGATAATAATTCAAACTGATTTTTAGAAAAAGATAAGCTACAGGATTTTGTAGCTAGCTACAGGTTTATGTAGCTAGTCTAAAATAGTAAAAAATCAAAAATCAAAATCTGTTTATTTTATTTTTTTCAAACAGAACCAAATCCAAAAAATAAACAACGATTAACTATTTCATCATTTTGACTAATCCGAATTTATGATGGTGGAATTTGTTTAGTTTTCTAATGATCATATTATTAGGCTGCTTAGTTCTATTGTTTATAAAGCTCAAATCTGAGTTACCTTGTTTCTCTTTTTTTTTTTAATTTCTTGGCAATAGGTTTGTTACTATGACCCTGATTATTCTCATAAGGAAGATTAGGGGATAACCTTTCTTTTCACACATCCATTACCCATTCCAAAGTTATTCTAGGTAAAAAATGCATCATGGTTCCTTAAACATGGGGGTTTGCAAAGGAACAAATTTTGGTTCAGTGACTAGATAGTAATCATGTGGATCATCACACAGGTCTTTGATAGCAGGTTTTAGCTTCTGTCTATGATAAAATTCAGTTGTTTTTTGCATATCTTCAAACCCATGGAGAGAAAAGGGGAAAAAAGAAAAACTCAGACGAAACAATGTTTTTGAGAAAATGTTATGCAGAAAATGAAACATACCTCTGAAATGGATTCGTTTATGAAGAATCTACCCGCGTGGAAGGTAAATGACCCCATTTCCGAAATGGGTTTTAAACGGGTTTCCTAATTCGTAACTGTTTTCTCAGAAATGCTCTTGCAAAAACGTGTCTCTGGTATGGAATTACGAGTTTTCTTAAAAAGGAAACTCATAGTCATTTGGTTCAATCTGAACCAAAGGAGCCATGGTCACTGTGAAAAGGATGCAACATAGATTACTCAGAATAGTTTCAGGTTCCAATCGTGTGAGAAAAAGAAACGAGTCTGAATGGAGAGTGGAAACACGAAAAAAGAAAAACCTGTGGGTTATCATAACTCAGATAGTGCGAACAAAAACCAAAGGGTTCACTATATTCCTTACCATCTCTTGTAATGAGTGCCAAAACTACATAATACCAAACCCTATGCAGATAATGAATAGCTTCATTAATCCTTTGAGCCAGTCAGGCAAGGTGAAAACGCGAGTACAATAGGTTTGTACTCATTGGCATGAATGTTGATGTGACCATTAAACTCATGAGAAGAATATCAAATAATTAACCAAATTTTTCCATGTGCCCAAGCAATTCGATAATGAACCATCAAACCATTGAAACAATAATAATCATATTAACACAAAAAAATGGATCCAATAACCATTTAAAAGGATTTACATTTTAATTACATATGAATGGTTTGTAGAAAGATATTTCTAAGGAAAAAAATTATTAAGTGAAGCCAAGTTTATGTTTAATTCATGCTTTCAGTCATGAATTAAAAATAAAACAAAAGAAAATGCAAACAGTAAAAATTAATAAGGTAGGATTCAATTCAACAAGCATTTCCAAAATCAGAAGGATTCCTATAGATTCGAGGTGATGGAAATTAAATAAAAGTGTAATATCTTTCGATTGTATCAAATATAAAGAAATCATATTTGGCTGCCAACACAACCTAACAGGGCATTTGATAGATCATGCTCCATTCTTTGTTTTCCAGTATTATGTAAAAATGTAATTGTCTCGACTGATCCATAATGACACAACATCCCGACAGTAGAGAAAGAGTAAAATTCTTATACGAATCATTATTAAAATAGCTAATATGATACAACCCGTAGTAAAATGTTAACATTGAGTATTTATAATTGTTGAAATATTTGTCATTCCAAGTACCACTCTCCTAGTATTTGGTGTTATTTTTCCACATCATCACGAACTTGATGGCTCCATTTGGATCCATCTGAAAGGTGAAGAGCCCAGGAATCAGATCCCAAAGGCTCCTCCAGGATGATAACCCCTGGGTGTCACTAACCTTAAAGATTGGAAACCATGTATTTTGTGGATGGTCAGAGATATGCTAAATTAATTCAGTGTTATTCTTGGAACTGAGCATGAACAAGATCATAGAATCCATTATCACAACCGAATAGGGATTCTTCCCATTTACTTTGGAGGACCAAACAATGCATATCCCATAAAAAAAAATAGACTGATGTCCTTATTGAGATCAGTTCCTGCATCCAAAATTTCCCTCCTAGTTTCTATTTTCCCAACTTCTTTTGTCCATTTCTTTTCCCTCTTCTATACTTACCCAAATTCCCCTTTTTTTTTCTCCCTTCTATTCTCCCTTTCTAGTTACTATACTTAGTCATTTTTAGAAGACGACATGTTTGTGGGTTGGCGGACTTGTGGGTTCTCACTTCCATTCATATTCCCATATCATGAGTCTGACCAACAACTATATCATCCCATACTTAACCATTTCTGCAGTCATGGGTTCCTGGGTTAGCGGGTTTAAGATTTCATATCCCATATTTTGTGATATACATTTTTCACCCAAAAGATCCGCGATCTACATTTTGACCATCTAACTCCACGAGCTCCTAAGTATCTCATCTCTCATATATTGAGTCTGACCGACCACATTACAACATTCAGCCAATTTTTTCCCTGTCGCAATGGCAAGTTGGCAGGTTCACAAAAAGCCCAAATTCTAATTGCTCTCCTCCATCCCTGCCACCTTCACATTTTTCCCAATATACATTTAGTATGGTTTAATGCTAATAACTCATCATGCAGGTTTTGTAAATATCGTCATTAATAAGCGAAGGGATCGAGGATATTTATTATTAAACCACATTAAAGCACAATTTGTGGAAGATTATATTATCTCTCTCAAGTGCTCATTTCAAATATTATCTGGATTAAAAGAACACTCTTGTCAACTTATGGAAGCAACAACTTGAAATTTTTTTTGCAAAGATACTTTGAACATTTTTGGACATGAGGACCAGAACTTCCAGTGGTCTAGATCGTATTCTTACTATCCATCCCCTTCTGCTCAAAAGGAAGTAATTTGGACGTCCGAAATTGCTCGTGCAGGCTGTGTTCCTGAGGTTTTTGACTGCAAGGAACTGGTTTCCTGGTGCATGAGAAATATATGCAAAGTTAGCATATTATTCAACTTCAAGACCATTCTCATGTCTCTCTTTCATCTCAAGTGTTTCTTAAAATGTAAAAACTCCCAGAGCCAACACTAACTTTCAAAGGTGAATATTGCAGGGACTTCTTGAAAAAGCATGAAAATGAACTGAACCTCCTTCCTGAATTCTTGGAGAATCCCGCGTCCATCCCTAAAGATATTACTAGGCTGCAATTCAACTTGTTCAAAAACCCCTTTCGGGAAATTACTTGGTTATTCACCAGAGTGACAGGCCAAGAAAATATCACGAGTATTTCCCATATGATTCTTTATATATTATATTTTACTATCAAGGATAAAGCCATTTTCGATTGGGGAAAACATGATTTCCATTGACATCTCTTCCCAATTGTCACAATACAAAAAATATAATAAATTATTTATGGCCTCTTATTTGGTATTTGTAATAACACATTGCTGTCAATTTCCTAAATTGTCTATCTACAAGAAGGTGAATTCTGAATTTGACCCAATGACCTTTTGGTACCAAGCGTTGTGGAGGAACAAAGGTTCCTTTCATTTTTATGAAGTTTTCAATGACTTTGTCTCAGTTTTTAAAGTATTATTGTTGGGAAAAGATACCCCCAGAATATCCGCCCGGGCAAGTAAATTCCTAGATAAAAAGGGGATGTTGGAGAAAATGTAAAATTACAATGTTATAAGGATTTTCAGTGATAAGGAAAATCCTTCCTTTCTTCCATGGCATATATCTAACATAATTTTATTACAGAGGTGGAAAGGAAATATAATTTATGGCTGCACTTTTTTCATGAGAAACGAAAAAATCAATCCATACCCTTGCCTTGGAAAATTGGGGACTTTGTATTTATAAATATGAACAAAATTGATGAATTTGCAAACCACTTCCACAATCTCAATCTCAAGTCTGATGAAAGGAGAAATAACATCACGTCGAAAGTGACATCAATAAATTCTCCCTTGAATATATGGAGCTTGAGTCTGACATCGAGAAAATGTTTCCTAACATTGATCAGTGAGGAGGCATGGCCCACCAGAATCTGTCGTTGGAAATTATTGAGAATGGTACCTTTTGTTAGCACTGAAAGTCACACTTTGACTGCTAAAGTGTAAGCTCATCACCCATCAGAATGTAAACTATAACTTTGGTTTTGAATAGGTGGATCAACAATATGGATAAAGAAAGAGAGAGGGCAGAAAATTGTGGATTAGTAGGCTACATCAATGGGCAATGGAGTCACAAACATCCCACTCATCGAAGGCACAAAAGTTGCTTAACAGAAAACAAGACTATATGCTGATAGGTGGAAGAAATGAAGAAGGAAAACATAAGATAGAATGTCCAGTAAATAGATATCCTCTCAATTTAATGAATCAACAAACACTTGAATATAAACAATGACTGATGGGCAAAATACAATAGATCCTTTGTTGCTTAGGGATCCATAAATCATTGATAGCCTTTGATCCTCAAATCTGCAATATATTCAAATAATAAGAGATATAGACAAAGTTTTACAGTCTGAAATCACATCTCTCATGAGTCTCCAATAGCAGTAATGCTTACAATCATAAAATTCCCACAGGCTTACAAATGAACACACACATGAAACTGCCTATTCCTACTCTCTCTAGCCTCTCTTGGCTCATCCCTCCTCTTTATCCAAGAGATATTTCCTTATTTAAATAGACAATAGCATATAAATGAACTAAGGAGGTTGAATCCCACCTCCTCCATTGGATTCTAAGCCTAGGAGATAGGTGGAAACAATCAAAGAGACAAAAATCCAACAAACTATTGATTTTGAGGAATTTTTTGGAAGTCATTAATGAAATGTCTCCACCTCATTGCATGAGGCCTTTGATGGAGATAAATATTAGGTTCAGGTATCCCTTGACATCTAACTGATTCTTGAGAATTCATTTGAACTCTCCTTGACATGTGGCAACCTCCCAACAAGGCGAATATCAAAACCGTAACCGCTACAGGAAATTAGTAGGCAGTGCCATTGTGCAGAGTACGCATCGCCTACTTCTATATCCAATATCTATAAAAAAAAAACACATTTTGAAAAACTGAGAGAGGTTTTTGTTATTTGGAATGTTTTGAACACAAACCTCCTCTGGTTTTCAAAAATACATCCTCAAATTCTCATAACCCAAGTTTTAAATTAGTGACTCAAAACTGGCAGAATAACTCTGCACAATTTAGCCTCTGCCAGATTATTACGCAGCGCCTGTAGGTAGCGCCCGACTGTGTTTTTGCATGAAATTAGGTAGCATAACTCTGTGGGTGCTTTGATGCTTGAACTTGGATATTGGGAATAACTCAATATAATTTCAATTTTCCCGAAAACAAATAAAAATCCCATAACTATTGTATTCATTTGCCAAAATGAATAATGAAATGTAGATTTTGTTCTCTGTAAAATATTAGGTAGTGCCTGTAGGTAGCGCCACATATGCAACGCTGAAGCATAAACCAATCTTGTGATAAAATAGGCTCCATGGGGGATAGAGTCCTCCCTGTGAGGTTCTAAAAACTCTTGTAGTTTCAGTGCCTTATCCTTTGGGCTTGTGGAGTCATGCTCTCAACCTTTAACCTCTACAATCTTCTTTGATATGTGACCTTCAATTGAAACTAAATGAAAATGAAAACTAAAACTGACAAAATGATGAAAATGAGGCTTGTCCAACAACCTTATTGCATACATCTACTCTAATTATTGGGAAACTGAAGCGTTCAAGTTACATGAAACAACCAATGAAGCCATTTCATCATGTTTTCAACTGTTTGAAGTTTTGAAATGTTCTTCCTTAAGCACCAGAGATAATTCTTACTTGAATGCATGTCAAAGAAACATTTGGAAATACACTTTACATTGAATAAATCAATGAGCCTAGGCCCATTTTCTTCTTGCAGACAGGTTGCAAATGGATCCTGAAAAAAATCATCAATACTTGCCCCTACAACATTGCTTTGTGTAAAAAGGAAAAGTATTGCATTAGGTCCTTCCTCCATTGTTCTTGGTTGTTGTATGGCTTGCTGATTTTCTAATTCATCCTCAATGCATATGGCCTTGGTCCATTCTTGGTCATGAGGTGTATTAGGAAAAAGGCTTAGTGATGCTCATCTTTCTTTAATTTCAACCTTCCTCATCTAATCACATGGCATTTGATCTTGGTTGCTTGATGAAACTGAGCTTGTGTCTTCAAGAGGAATAGGGAGTTGAAATGGTAGTTCATCACAATTAGAATTGCTTGGGAAGCTACATTATTTTGTATTATCTTTTGATTGTGAGGGATATTCATCATAGCTTGTCTTCTGGTCCCAATTTCTCAGTTTTTCACCCTCTAAAATTAGATTATCATCTTTTTCTTCTTTTTCAGCAACAAAAATATGACATGAGGGTTGAAACAAGCTATTGTT
>ML797123.1:63563-77487 GCA_009831015.1 Picea engelmannii
GTACATCTCTACTTGCAAATACTTTGTGAGTAGCAGGATCAAACAATTTGTATGCTTTAAATTTAGAACAGTACCCAATGAAAATACATTTAATAGCTTTAGCATCCAATTTCCTCCTATTCTCCTTTGGAATATGAGAAAAATCTTTACACCCAAACACTTTCAAATTATGAACTGCAGGTTTGGAACCATACAAGACTTTGAAAGGAGTAACATTATCAAGACACCTTGTTGGACTTCTATTCTTTAAATAAACTACAGTATTTATTGCTTCAGCCCAAAAAACATTCGAGAGGTTCTTACCTTTCATCATACTGCATGCACACTCTACCAGAGTTCTGTTTTTCCTTTCAGCGACTCCGTTCTGCTGTGGAGTGTGAGGTACTGTAAACTGTTTTACTATTCCATGATCTTTACAATATTTGTTGAAGTCCCCTGATTTATACTCCCCCCCTTGATCTGAACGAAGGATTTTGATGGATTTTTCTATCTTCTTTTCCACCATGGTTCTGAATTCCTTAAAGTACTCGAAAACATCATTTTTTCGTCTAAGGAAGTAAACCCATGTGTATCTCGTGCAATCATCAATAAACAACAAAAAGTAAAATGCACCTCCTAAAGACCTAGTCTGCATAGGCCCACAAACATCAGTATGCACAAGATCTAACACATCTCTCTTTTTCCTATCAAGATTAGAGGGGAATTCATCTCTGTGCATCTTTCCTAATGCACATCCATCACACACAACCTTTTCATTCTTTAACATGGGAAGTCCTTCAATCATATTCTTCTTCTGTAATAACAATAAATTAAGATGATTGATGTGTCCATACCTTTGATTCCAAAGAATCTTTGTATGCATAGTCAGTGTGTGATGTGCTTTGTTGGTAACATCGAGTTTGTATAGGCCTCCTGCTCTGACTCCCATTGCAATAGTTTTGAAATGGCCTAGCAGATCCTTCACTATGCAATGATTCTTGAAGAACTCAACCTTCAAGTCCTGATCTGTAATGGTGGACACAGACATCAAATTTTTCTTTATTCCTGGCACATAAACAACATTGTGAATGTAACGAACTATACCATTCAACAATGTCATAGGAATGTCTCCATATCCCTTGATTTGATGAGCGCGGTCATCTCCAATTTATATGCTGGCACCATTATGTGTTTCTTTAAAATTAGCATACCAATTTTTATTACAAGTCATATGTACTGATGCTCCGCAATCCACAAACCAAGCATCAGAATCATCTGTTTCAACAGATAAAGCAGCGTTAGACACAAACAACGTAAGATTCCGTGAATCAAAATTTGGGGGTTCATCAATATCATCACTAGCAATAAATAATCTGAGATCTTGATTTGAATATTTTTTTGCATAATGACCTAAACATGTTCTAGGTTTATTCCTATCCTCGTCACTTTTCTTCTTATGATAGTCTTTAACAATATGTCCAAGTCAACCACAATAAAAACAACTCTTTGACTCATTCATGTTAGATTGCATACCTTGATTTGAAGATTGTCTTCTTTGCGATGAACTACCTCTCTGCCATGAACCGCCCCTCTGCCATGAACTGCCTCCTTTGCCTCTTTCTCCTGATTTCCCTCTGGCATATCTCTTATTTGACCACAGTGCCAAATATTTATTCTGAGGCTTTAGATTCCCACACCTCTCTTCCTCTTGCAGCAAAATAACTATCAATTTTTCAAATGTGGGAGGTTTCTCCCTTGCTGCGAGACCTGTTATGAACATATGATAATTTTCTAGCATACCATTTAAGGTAATAGTGACCAGGTTAGTGTTGGAAACAATTTCCCCTATATTTAATAGCTTGTCTTTCACCTCTTTATTACGACCCAAAAATGAACTAACAGATTCATTTCCATCCATTTTAATGCCTAGCAATTTAGTTTTCAGGAACAAAATGTGATTTGTGTTGCTAGTTTCATACAATGCTTTAAGCGTTGTCCATGTTGCATCAGAAGTTGTAGCATCTCTAATATGTGGAATTATGTTATCTTTAACTGACATGCGCAACAATACCTTTGCCTTGTTTTCGCGCTTCTCCCAATCTTGGATCTGTGTTGTTGTCGCATCGGTAGCTGCATCAGGTTTCAGTTCAGTTTCCTTCGCAATGTTCCAGACACCATAGCCTTCCATGAGCGTTTTCATCTTGAATTTTCAGTTAATGAAATTCGATCCATTTAACTTATTGGCTTCGTTGAGGTAGGTCTCTGCCAACGGATTCACCATCTCTGCTCATGGATCCTAGTATCACCAAGAATATCAAACTTTCGTCAAATGTTGAGCAATATGTCGCTCTACCTTCGGATACCATCGATCCATCTCAATCTTGAATCTCAACTTTCTTAAGAAAAAATCTTAAAACCACTCCATGTATTAAAAAAAAATAAGTTCCTTAAAAGAAACCCCTTTTTTTTTTGTTTTAATACACATACATGCATCATTTAAATCATTTGGCATCCTCCCATGCATAAAAAAGAAATTGTGCCATGCACACATATCCACTTTAATAAAGAGTTTATACTTCAAAACTAAAACTCACTTTAAATAAAAAACCACTTTTATTAAACTTCATAAACTTCACCTCACGCTTTAATAAAACAAATATCCACTTAATAAAATAATGCTACACTCTTATTCAATGCTCCACATATGAAGAAAAAAGCTCACATATTAAAAAAAAATGAACCTCAAGCTGCAATTGACTGTGGGGTGTCTGCACTTCACTCGTTACTCAGCTGTGGAAATTGTGTTGGCTTTCCGCACTTGAACTTCAGCTTGACTGTAGAAATTTTCCATTTTTCGTTGTGTGGAAAGGTCGCATAGTGTGTCGCTGCACTCTACTAGAGGAGGGACCTGCAGACCTCTATGAATTTCCGCACCTCGCCTCGTGGTTCTGATACTAAGATAAAATATGCGAAACAAACACACAGTGAGGCTACGCTCACTTCTCTATTATTCAATGAAAACCCATTACATCATTATATAGGAAAAGATTCTACTTAGTCACTTACATGCAAACCACACACAACTAAACTCTACAGACAGTGAACTACAAACTGACTCTTAGAACTCACATTTACAACTCACTCTTACTCCATTATTTCCAAATTGCCCTTCGCTAGTTTGCAAGTTTGCAACAACACAGTGGACATGACAAGCGATAGAAAGCACAAGTGCATAGCTCTATTATGATTCTTGATTGTCATTGCCAATCTAATGAAGAAGATATGGGATCAAGGAATCAATGCAAGGCTAATGAGAAGTTAGACCTCATCAAGGCTCACTTAGCGAGAAAGGTTGCCCCCAGTGCAGTACAACGCTTGAGAGTATTGTCCATACAACTCTATTTATACACAATCAATCAGTGGACTAGTCGTGTGAATTAAAAAATAGCTAAGCTTCTATATCGGCTAGACTAGGTAAGCATTAATAGTCTATTTTGACAGAAACTCTCGTCCACCCAGCCATAGCACAATCCCCTGACTAAAGGGTTGAAGTTTAACATCCTATCCTCGACCCTACCTATAAGAAATCTTCATTTTACATTATATGGTATATTCGATCAGTAAGAACTTCTGTTTTCCCAATTCGTCAACTTGAAGCAAATTACCAAAAAATCACGGACGGCTTTGCTATACACGGAAAAATTAGGTCAACTTGAAGCAAATTACCAAAAAATCACGGATGCTTGGACGGCTTTGCTATACACGGAAAAATTAGGTCGCGAGTCTGTATCTTCCTCACCACTCACCTATTGTTGTTGATGCCCAATATCGGCCCTGTTAAGTGGTATATGGATTATAGGTAGTTTTATCCGAAAACAATTCAGATTTTACTGTTTATAATCCATCTGTCACAACATTCAATGATGCATAATTTCAAATTCTATTGTTTATAATTCACCTGTCACAACATTTAATATTGAGTAGCAAGATGGAAATTGCTCACTCCTATTAACAATTGTTATTTAATTGACAAAAAGCAAAATCAACTATTAACTTTCCTCCACATTAAATAAACTAACTCTATAAAAATAGCCAAAAATTGTTTACTGTAGTATACAACTTTAAATAAAAATTAATCAAACATTAAGATGAAAAGAATGTATTTTGATAATAGCCAATGACATTAGAGAAGTGTTTTAGACACCATACCAGAGTAGGTGTGGAACACCAAGAAAATGCAAAGGACAATGAACATGAATATCAATCTTGTCACTAGTGCCTTAGGGCATGAACAAGATTAGAAGAAATTAAGAGCCTCTCTAAGTTATAAGTTTGAAATAGTTAAAGATAGTTTTAAAATAGATTTTGTATCATTTTGTTAAAGATAATTTTAAAATGGATTTCATTACTTTTTGTTTAATATTTAGTAAAAATGTTATTGTAGTCATTTCATCACCTTATGATAACTAGTGTTGTTTTTTATGAAAATGAATTAATCTTATAATATAAAAAGATTAAAGAAATATTGAATATCCATTAAATTATTAGACCATGTACTCTTCTTTTAAAGTATAGCTACCATGCAATTCTCTTTGAAAACAAAACTATCATACACATATTAGACTATCCCCTTGAAACATTAAACTATATGTTGTTTTCTTATATATAAGAGCTTCCATACACATATTTATAAAGTTAAACAAGCTAAACCCCTTCTCTTCCCAAAGAGAGCTACCATGCACAGACTAAAAGCACATGCACAGACTAAGCACATGCACAGACTAAAAGCACATGACCTCTTAAACATTAGATTATCACACCATGTGCATATCTATCTCTTCTTTGGGAAAAGAGAGTTACCGTGCACACATATAGGGATAAAAGCTCATGACCCCTCTTCATCTTCTTTGGGAAAAGAGAGTTACCGTGCACATATATAGGGATAAAAGCTCATGACCCTTCTTCAAGAAGAGAGGGTATCATGCACATATCTATTGGACTAAAAGCACATGACCCTATGGACATTAGATTCTCTGACCATAGCTTGACTAATTCCTTCCATAAAATTTTGGAATTCAAGTTGTTGACTTTTTTATTTTTAATATTTTATTTTAATATTTTTATTTATTTTTGTTGTTTTTTAAAATTGTAATTATATTTTTGGTTAATAAAAATCGTTATTATTAATTTTTAATGGTTTTATGAATTTTATAAAAATTTTAATATTTTTTTACATTGTTATGTAATTTTTATCCTTTAAAATCTTAACTTTGTGGTATTTTTTAATCAATTTTTTAACTTTATTTGTTTTTATAACAAGTATAATATCCATTCAAAACATTACAAACAATTTATCTAAAAAATATTCAAGCATATTCATAACTAATTATAAAACATCCCCACCCATTTATAAATTGTTTTTATTTTTATTTTTGAAATTCAATTTTTTTTATTTAACCATAACAATCGTCACAAAATATTCCTCAAATATAATTTAAAAAAATTCCTCAATGGAAACATATTGGGTGAAGTCATCATCATGATCTGCATTCATACTCAGGACCCGTCACATTATCCACGCATTGATGGTACTGTCGAATAAAATAAATGGTCTTACATTTTCATCTGGCGCTAGAAATTTCATCCTGCAACTACTCGGAAATACTCTGGATAGATTGTCGACGGGCCTCCTCTGTAATACTAAAGTCCAGACAGAGAGTACGAAACCGAAAGTAGTCACTACTTTTCATGCTCAGTGGTTATCCACGTTACATAGGAAGCGACTGTCTGTCTTTTGTGGAATTTTTTAATAGTCGGTAGTCACTACTTTTTCCTGCTCAGTGGCTATCCACGTTACATAGGAAGCCATTGTCAGTCTTTTGTGGAATTTTTTAATAGTCGGTAGGGCTTGGTATGTTGGAAGAACGTTTCTTGTCTGAAGAGTATAAAATTGAAATTGGAGAGTTGGTGAAACCTCATTTTTATTCATCTATGATTTCAAATTTTTTCCTTCCTTCAAAGCGTGAAGAGTATAAAATTGAAATTGGAGAGTTGGTGAAAACCAGATATGCAATACTGGCCTTGTTTGGAGTTGGATCTGTTAACTCTAGCCACCAATTAAAAACTAGTATGCAGCGGAAAACAGTTCAGAGGAAATAAATCAAACACAAAAACACGAAGGTTACATGGTTCGCCCAACTTCGGGGTACGTCCACCAAGCAGGTATCGATTCTCTTATTGTTCAAAGCATGGAGATTACAACAGGCTTACTCTAGTCATCTCACTCTCTGAGCCTCTATGAGCATACACGAATTTATAATAATCTATACAAGAAACTGATTTATTGAATGCAGTCATATCCAAATCTAACTTAGTCTCATTAGTTACAACAAACACTGAATTATAGGATCTAAAACCCTAATCCTAGAGGAATTCTTTGTCACCAAATTCCAACAATCTCCACCTTCACAACAATTAACCTGATACCTTGCTCCTTCTACTGTTCATCACCTTTTCTGCAAGCCAAGAGAAGCCAAGCACCATCATAGCTTCTCTAAAAGTAATGGTTTTGTGCACATGTCTGCCCAATTCTCTTTTGTATGAATTTTTTCAAGAGAGACTCCACATTCATCGACGACCTGTCTTACAAAATGGTACTTGATACGAATATGTTTTGTTTTACTATGGTAGGCTAATGGATTCTTAGCCATAGCACTTTGACTATCACAAAGTAACTTTACTTTGTTCTGCATCCTTCCAAACTCACCAAACAAACCTTTCAACAAAAGTGTCTCTTTGCAAGCATGTGAAGTAGCTACATATTCTGCTTCGGTAGTGGATAAAGCAACAATGTTCTCTAGCTTTGACATCTAACTAATAGCTCCACCTGCAAGACTAAAGACGTGTCTTGAAGTCGACCTTCTCTTGTCCAAATCACCTGCAAAATCAGAATCAACATATCCACAAACTAATTCACAACCAATGTCATAAGTGATACAGTAAACACTTGTACCTCTCAAATACCAAAGCACCCATTTCACTGTTGCTCAATGCTCTTTACCTAGATTTTCCATATATCTGCTGACAACCCCAACTGCATGTGAAATGGTTGGACTTGTACAAACCATTGCATACATTAAACTTCCTACTGCGTTAGCATATGGTATTCGAGACATATATTTATTTTCTTCTTTTGTACTAGGACATAAACTTGAAGAACGCTTAAAATGGGAAGCCAAACGGACTGAAACTGGTTTCACATCATTCATACCAAACCTCAAAAGTATCTTCTCAACATACTTCTGTTGTGACAACCAAAGCTTACCATTCCTCCTGTCTCTGAATATCTCCATGCCCAATATCTACCTTGATGCTCCTAGATCTTTCATATCGAACATCCTAGCCATCTAAGCCTTTAACCTGTTGATCTCAGTTATGCCTTTGTTTGCTAAAATCATATCGTCAATATACAATACTAAGTTAATGAATATGTCTTTATTCTATTTCTTAAAGTAGACAAAATGATCATACTCACTCCTTGTATAATTCTAGCTCACCATGAAAGAGTCAAATTTCTTGTACCATTGTCTGGGTGACTGCCTCAAACCATATAATGATTTCTTGAGCCTGCAAACAAATTTCTTGTTGTGATTCTGAACGAACCCTTCAGGTTGTTCCATGTAAATCTCCTCATCCAAATCTCCATGTAAGAAAGCAGACTTAACATCTAGCTGCTCCAACTCCAAATCAAGTAATGCAACCAATGCTAACACACTTCGAATTGAAACAATCTTAACAACTGGTGAAAAAATCTCATGAAAGTCAATACCTTCTTTCTGAGAATATCCTTTTGCAACTAGCTTTGTTTTGTACCTTTCTACCTTATCATCAACACCCTTCTTCATCTTATAGACTCACTTGAGACCTACAATTTTACTGTTTATTGGAAGTTCTACCAGGTCCCATGTAGGATTCTTCACTAAATAATTAATTTCCTCCTTCATTGCTTCTTTCCATTTATCATTGTTAGAACCCTTCATAGTTTCCTGATAGCACGAAGGTTCATCATCATTAGTACTTACAAAAACTGACAAAACAAAATCATCATACCTTCTTGGAGGATTTCTGACCCGCGTAGAGCTCCTTAGGGAAGTTTGTGGCTCATCCATATTCTATTGATTGTTATCATCAACCATGTCTTCCTCTGCAGGAAACTCTTCATGAACATCTTTAGAAACTTGTTCATGTTCACTTGCATCTGTATTTGAACTGGTTTCAAACTAAATCTGTTGATACTTAGATACTTCTTCCTGTTTCATTTGAACATCTACATATGATTTGATGAGAGATGATTCATCAAATATTACATCTCTGTTAATGGTGATATTGTGGGCAGTGGGATCCCACAACCTGTACCCCTTAATACCATCACCATATCCAACAAAGATAAGCCTTTTTTATTTTGGATCTAGCTTAGAACGTTGATGTTTCAGAATTAGAGCATAGGCTTCACAACCAAAAACTTTAAGATTAGAATAATTACAAGGGTGAACTTTCCATACCTCTTCAGGAATTTTGCACTCTATTGTTGTTGATGGTGATCGATTCACCAAATAACAAGTTGTAGTTACTGCTTCTGCCCACAGTTCCTGCTGCAAGTTGGCGTTACTTAGCATACTCCTTGCTCTCTCTAGAAGTGTCATGTTCATGCGTTCAACAAATCTGTTTTGCTGAGGAGTATAGGAAGTGGTTTTATGCCTATCAATCCCAAACTCCTTGCAATAGTTCTCAAATTCCTTTGACATAAATTCACCACCATTATCAGTTCTTAAACATTTAATAGACCTACTAGTGCTCTTTTCTACCAAAGATCTAAAATTCTTGAAAATAGTAAATACATCAGCCTTTCTTTTTAACATATAGATCCAAACCTTCCTAGATAAATTATCTATAAAAGTTACAAAATATGATAATCCTCCATACAAAATAGTAGGGGATGGTCCCCAAACATCAAAATGGATATAGTCAAGGATTCCCTCACTGGTGTGTCTTCCGATTTTAAATTTCGGCCTATTTTTTTTTCCATAAATACAGTGCTTGCAGAAATCTAACTTTCAATACTTTAGACTAGGAAGTAACTTGCGATCAGATAATACCTTCAATCCTTGTTCGCTAATATGGCCCAACTGTTGATGCCATAGTTGAACAGAATTGTTGTTGTTCTCAGATACCATTGTCGCATGATCTGACTCAATTCTTCCTTCTAACAGAAACAAGTTACCAACCTTCTTCACTATCATAACCAATACGATTCCTTTGTAGACTTTCATAACTCCACCTTGAACAATACTCTTATATCCTCCAGTGTCTAAGACTCCCAAAGAAATTAGGTTCTTCCTAAGCTTAGGTACATGTCTCACATCAGTTAGTATTTTAACTATTCCATCAAACATCTTAATTCGAATACTACCAATTCCCACAACTTTACACGAGATATCATTTCCCATGTAAACTATTCCATCATCTATAAAATGGTAAGTAACAAACCAGTGTCTATGAAGACACATGTGATTTGAAGCACCAGAATCTAATAACCACTGTTGATCATGACGTGAACCAATACTAATTGATAAAACTTCATCAGTCATACCTGAACCTATTGTTGAAACTGTTTCAGTTGCGTTCACTTCCTTCATTTCTTTTGGAGGGTCTTCTTTGGAGGCTTGTTGTCGCTTCAAACAGTCCTTCTTCAGGTGTCCAGATTTTCCACAAAACCAACACTTAAGCTTGCTCTTCTTGCCCTTCGACTTTGACCGAGAGAAATCCCTTTGACCCTGTCCTCTTTCTTTAGGTCTTCCTCTAACCATCATCGCCTCAGATGTAGAGGTTTCTGAATTGGTTTTCTTCCTTGTTTCCTCAGACAATAGTGCTCCAACAATAACATCAAACTCAATACATTTTGTTGTGATGAAACTAATAGAGGTAACAAAGTGATCCCATGACATGGGAAACAAACACAATAATGTAATTTACTTGTTTTCATAATCGAATTTTACTCCCATGCTAGTCAACTGAACTAAGAGAGTGTTAAAAGTATTTAAATAATCAGCTATTTTTGTACCTTCCTTCATTCGCAAATTGTACAATTGCCTTTTCAGGAAGATCATGTTTGTCAAGGATTTCGTCATATACAGGCTTTTCATATTCGTCCACAAACTGACTGTTGTCTTCTCCGCAAAAATGTTGAACAGAGCATGATCGACCAAACACATGCGTATGGCACTCAATGCTCTCACATCGATCTCATCCCTATTCTTCATCTGTTATGGTCACGGGTTTCTTTGATTTTCCCAAAAGCGCCTTCAGCACACCTTGTTGCATGAGCAGATCATGCATCTTAACCTTCTATATCTTGAAATTGTTCTTTTCATTGAACTTATCGATTTCGAACTTAGAACTTTGAGTATTTTACATCTCAGACATTCTCGTACTTCTCTGCCTCTGTTGCTTCAAGTATTACCCGCTTCTTTAATATGCTCGGTGCAGGAGATTGTGAATAGAGATCATAAATATCTCGATCTACTCTCCAAACTTCTTACTTTATTGATGAACAATGAAAGAGCCCATTCATTTGGCCAATATCGACCTTTTCCATTTATCGATCCCGAGCCCACAATGGAATCAACACACAAAGAATGTTGGACCCTTTTCTCAAAGATTTCAGATTTGAAATAAAATAAAAAATTCTTTACCTTTATGGCCAGGGCACCCTTTACCTTTATGGGAAAGCATTGATTTCCAATGTGAGAAAATCGTAAGTGTTATTATAGAAAGATTTGCCTCACCATTGCTATCTTGCACAGAGGGCATTTTTTCATTTCCCTATGCAGACTTGTCAACCCCTTTTTGATAAATCCAGAGCCAAAATATATATTTTTACACATATATGCTCCCTAACTGCTTTGCAAGATGGGTATACACTTGTTGCTCCATTACAGCTCGTGTATATCATGATTTTTGCCAGAAAATACAAAATGAGGTCAGGTTTCCATGTCACAACAAAAGATCTCTGATCTTTGGCCTTCCATATACTGGAAACGTTCTGACTTGGCCCTTCAGTTGCATTCTGGAGGCTATAAGAGCACAATTTCGAGCTATGGAAAAAGAGGAGAAAGCATTCAACTTTGAGAGCAAAGTTACTATGGAGAAATTACTTCATATTGAGTCTGCATCCCTTTGTCCCTCAAATCTGAACACAGTGTTCAACCCCCTAGTTCTTTCCTTATTGTCGAGAGGACCTCATTACCTCTTTGCTATGAGCTTGCCTTTGGTGGATGATTGAAGTGGTGGAGACCATGTTGGAAGGAACTTGGTTTCTTAGTTTTGAACCGTGCCGGCATAGAAGTCCGTAGTGTTGATACTTTTGTTGATCAATTATTGATAGAAATACTCCTTTCCCGTCCTATCGATATCTTGCAAATATATGATTATTATCCATGGGCATGTTTGTAATGTTTATTAATGGATTGTGCTATCTGATGTGCTAACTCATTTTATATATTGTCACTATATACTTGCATCGCTTGTTTGTTGAGAACTTCTTGCAGGTGTAAAGCTTTGGGTCAAAGTGCTCAACGATGGAACATCATCAAACGATTGGATCAAGGTAGGCATCTTCCTCATATTGCACATTAGTTTATATAGCACATGTTGGAATTGAGTTGATTTCTATAGTCATATCTGTCTGTTGTGGTTTACCCTTGGCCATAGAGAGTTTTTCCCTTGTAACAGAATTGGCGACTCCACAGGGGAGATATCTTCCTTCAAAGGGTTGAAGTATTTTTCCTTCTTACATTTCTCTTTTTCCTTTCTGTTTATTTTCGTATCATAGTTTGACAGAGTCTGTTCACTCTGGGTCTAAGTTTTACAACCTTTTACCCTTGCCTGGCCTTGTTTTAAAGCATATACGCCCTTTTTCCCCTGACAATCGCATATATAGGCTTGTTGTCCCACTACAAGAGGCATATATACACCCTTTTCTCTTGAACAGTCACGTATACCACTTCCCCTTGCTTTCTTGCTTGGTTTAGTGACTAATGGGTAGATTTTGAGGATCACTGAGCCTTCTTAGGTCTCTGTGGTGCCTGTTGAGATTATCTGGGATGACAGGAAACCTATTTGGAGTTGAATTTTTGGGCGACGTCTTTCTCTTTGTTTTTCATTTTTTATTTGTCCTTGGTTTCTAGGTTGTCTTCTTAGCTTCTTGGTATTCTACTCGAGTGATCTCTTTTATACATAGTACAAGTTATATATCAAGTCACTTATCAGTCCATGCATTTTCTTTTTAATACATTGAAAATACAAATAAATATATATATATATTGCATTGGTTGGTATTTTTGTCTTGGAACCTTTATCATTAGTTGAGCACATTTAGCGAAAGATTACATTTTATTTCTGAGTTGCAGAGTTAAAATTGAGGATTGCACTGTTTTTTAGCATATCATTCACTGAAAAGTTAAAGTTAGGATTTGCATTATATCTATTCTTATTTTCATGCAGAGTCATAACACCATGAGCTTCATTTCCATACCTCTTTGAGTAATCACGACCAATAAAATTTACTCTTTAAACTAAAATTTGTTAGAAAAACAGGACCGCGGAGCAATAAAATAAAAACAAATGCAGAAACTAAACACAGAAGACACACAATACAAGAGAGACACAAATTTACGTGGTTCACCCAGTGTGGGCTACGTCCACCAGAGAAATTGTCAGGTCCTTCCTTTATTATTGTCCATCAAATGAAGGGATACAACCTACAGCAAAACCTGTTGTAACTTCCTCTTCTTTCTCTCACAGTCTCCTCTCTCAGAATACAATATCCACCATCAACCATAGCCGCAATACATTTCCCTCATAAAAGAGGGTTGCCTTCTAGGGAAAAAAACCCTAACATAATATCTACCATTAGATCTGCGACCTTATAATGAACGGTCCAGATTTACAATGAAATTACAATATACTTTTAAAAGGCAATTTTTTCTTCGGGGGCTTCTCCCCCGAACACGCGCTGGGGGCCCGCTTGCCCCTAGACCCCCCAGCCGGGGTTATAGCCCCCCCGGACCCCGCAAAGGGGGTAGCCCCCTCTACACTCCCCCACGTGGAAGAGTGTACATACTTCTGGGGTGTAAATACTTCATGGGGTATAAACATAGTTGAAAGCAAGGACCTCTGAATCAGGAAGATAATCAGGCTCCACAACCAACAATCTCCCACTTGGAGACTGATCTCAACAACTCCACCGCTATTGTATATGCTGGAATCTGGACCTTCTTGGACTTGGCAAATTTCTCATTTTCATCTTCAGTCTTGAATACCAACTGAAACTAAGCAAGAACTCAGTTTCTCCCTGGTTACTCCCTTTGTTAACATGTCTGCAGGATTCTGGCTAGTGTGTATCTTTTCTAGCTTCAATTGTCCATCTTCCAAGGCAGATCATATGAATTGGTACGTCAACTGTATATTCTTAGTCTTCGAATGGAAGGCTGAGTTCTTTGCAAGGTGAATGACACTCTGATTGTCACAGTACAATTAGCTGTTCTCCTGCTTCTTTCCCAATTCCTCCATAAACCTTTGTAACCAAATCATCTCTTTACTAGCCTCTGTAGTAGCAACATACTCTGCCTCTGTTGTTGAAAGTGCAACAACCTTTTGCAGTTTCGAAATCCAACCTACTGTTGTTCCACCTATAGTAAAAACATACCCTGTGGCGCTCCTCATGCTGTCTTTATCACCTGCCATATCTGAATCAACATATACCTATAGAAAAGTGTCTGAACCTCCAAAACATAATGCATGTGTAGTAGTACCTCTCAAATACCCGAGAATCCACTTTACTGCCTCCCAATGTTCTTTACCTGGATTGTTCATATACCTGCTCACA
>ML797123.1:79451-96178 GCA_009831015.1 Picea engelmannii
TGTACCTACCTTCTCTCCTTTCGCTATCACCAATGATCCTTTGATGACCTTCCACGTCTTATCTGTAAATATGGATATACAACCTTCACTTGCCAACTGCCCTGTTGAAATTAGATTTTTTCTTAAATATGGAACATGTTTTAACTCTTTCAACAACCATTGGTTTCCATTTTGTTGCTTTATTTTTACCTTTCCCATATCAACAATTTTGCATGGTGCATCATCACCCAAATGAACCTTTCCAAAATCACCTTGAACATAATATAGAAAATGTTTCCTATGAGGTGTGGCATGAAATGAAGCTCTTGAACCTACTACCCAAGAATCAGAAATATTATCTACAGAAAGAATCAAAGCATCTTGTAACACATCACCTGTTACATTTGCTTCCTGATTTCTCTCCTATTGTCCATCTCTTTGTTTATTTGGAGCTCTGCAGTCTTTCTTCAGATGTCTTTTCTTCCCACAATTCTAGAACTCTATCTTTCCAAGTCTGGATTTGGATTTGCCCTTCCTAGAATTTCCGTGGTTTCCTGAGCCCTTTCCTCTATCCTTTTGTCTTCCCCTATTATCCATGTTCAACGCATTTTTTGATGTCTCACCTGTGATTTTCCATCGAATTTCCTCACTAAGGATAACACCAACAACATCATCAAATTTTAAAGTATTTGAACTGGAGACAGAGTTACTTACAGCCATGACCAAGCCATTCCAACTTTCTGGCAATGAGCACAAGATTAGAAGAGCCCCAACCTCATCATCAAACTCCACTTTTACAGAACTTAGTTGATTAGTAACCGTATTAAATTCATTTAAATGATCTGCAATAGACCCACTTTCCGACATCTTCATATTAAATAATCTCTTCATTAGAAATACCTTATTCGACACCAAGGGTTTTTCATACAATTTGGCCAATGCATCCATCAAAACCTTCGTTGCCTTTTCTTTCGAAATATTGAAAGCCACCGATGCTACCAGGCTTAGCCGTATCATTCCTAGAGCCTTTCTGTCAAGAATCTCCCATTCTTTATCCTTCATGGCCGCCGGCTTCTTTGCTACTCCGCTCAGTGGTAGGAATAGATCCTTCTGATATAAATAGTCTCCCATCTGCATCTTCCATAACTGGTAGTTTTGGCATTTAAATTTCTCGACCCTAAACTTTCCATCTTCCGACATTGCTCCCACTCGAACCAGGAACCCTCTTTTCCTGCGAATTACCTTACGCTCTGACACCAATTGTTAGAAAAACAGGACCGCGGAGCAATAAAATAAAAACAAATGCGGAAACAAAACACAAAAGACACACAATACAAGAGAGACACAGATTTACATGGTTCACCCAGTGTGGGCTATGTCCACCAGAGAAATTGCCAGGTCCTTCCTTTATTATTATCCAGTGAATGAAGGGATACAACCTACAACAAAACCTGCTGTAACTTCCTCTTCTTTCTCTCACAGTCTCCTCTCTCAGAATACAATATTCACCATCAACCATAGCCGCAATACATTTCCCTCATAAAAGAGGGTTGACTTCTAGGGAAAAAAACCCTAACATAATCTCTACCGTTAGATCTGTGACCTTATAATGAACGGTCTAGATTTACAATGAAATTACAATATACTTTTACAAAACATTTTTTTCTTCGGGGACTTTGCCCCTAAACCCCTGCTGGGGGGCCGCTTGCCCCAAGACCCCCCAGCCGGGGGGATAGCTCCCTCGGACCCGGCATGTAGTGTCCCAAAGGCCAAGCCCCATTGTAAACCATGTTTGGGAAGGAATTGTAATCATGTTTTATAGGCGGGTGAGCTAAGTTTCATAAGTTGGAGGTTTATGTGTTGTTAGGCCAGGGAGCCTGAGTATTGAAGGCCAGGAGCCTGTTGTTGTATATGTAATCATGCAGAACACTTAATAAAATATAAACACCACTAGGTGCAGACCGACCACGATGAATGAGTGAAGGAGGACTGAGCATCCACAGAGTGGGCAAGGAATTAGGGGCTGGAAGGTGGGAAAGGGGATAAGTGTTGAGCCTAGGGGCTAAGCCTAGGGGGGCTTAAGACTGGGAATAATATTTTAATATTATTCCAAAATATATGTGCATCATATGTATTTATCCTAAGTCCTTTTGGAAGGACACGTGAATTCCCAAGTGGTGGGAGGAACGTGTGCTGGTGGAACGCATGCAGTTCCATGGGTGACAAGTGTCAACCCTAGTGCATGTGAATAAAACGACCAGGGTGAATCGTGAGAAGGTTTCATTCCCATTCCTCTGGATTGTATGAACGTGTACGGAGCTCTGAATAGTATGACTAACCCGACTCTTGTAGAGAACCTTCGAGAGACCTTATGACTCGAATGTCTGTGTCTGATTCTGAGAAATCTCGTGCGTGTAACCCCAGCCTACGAGAATCCTGTGTTGAATTTGGGGAAGAGTCTTTGCTTGTTCGGGAAATATGAGAGAGACTATGCGAGCATTCCCTGTTCTGAATCTGTGACTGTGAAGCCATCCTGTGATTGTCAAACCAGTTTTTTGAAAGCCTGTGTCTGTTTTCCCGTGGGATTGTTGAGACTACGTAGTACTGGACTGCGTGAGGCTTGTTGGCCTGTGAGCGACTCCCTCTATAATATGGATTTATGCAGGAACGGAATGTAAGAAGAAAATAACAGAGTGTGCACAATAGTATTGCAGAGAACACAATGATACAGTAAACACACACTTCTATTAATTAATGAAATAGAGAAACTGTAAAACTGTTGAACAATACATAGCTAGAATGGTGGTAGCATATCCCTGATAAGAGATGTGGCGGCTACCCTCATCCGTGACCAAGATCATTACAAAAATAGGTCGAAGGGCCTTATTTATCAAAATCAGGAAGGTAGAAACCAAAAACCTAACCCTAGAAGATGAAACGCCAAAAGTCAAGTGGGCCTTGTTTGGATAAGTTAGTCCATCAACTTCCCGGAGTCATAACTATTGCATACGATCTCCGTTTAGGGCGCACGATAGCTCGTTGGAAAGATCTATCCGAGGCCTACAATGCTCAAGACAAAATAGCATCGTAGATGGTAATTTGTGAGAGAAACATACCCAAAAAAACATCGTTTAGGGCCTCAAAATGGCCCCGGAAGTTCAGGACCCAAAAAAAAACTGCAAAAAATAGTAAATTACCAGAAATGCCAGAAAACTGTTTTGAGCCAGATGGAAAGGTGGGTGGCCACCGATACCCATCTAGATCATTCCTGCCCCCTTAAGAAGCAATGGTCCCCATTGTGTCAAGTGCTCGGATAAGATGGGGGAATTTCAGCTGAATTTGGCTCCGGGTGAGCCACTTGCCCTGATGCAGGAACTGCCCAACCTTCACGACTTGATAGAGCTGGACACATTGTTGATGAGTGCCCTTGACCTGTGAATCCATGATCCGATCAACTGTTTCCTTCTCCAAACAGTCAGGGTTGAGTTCTGTTGGTGCCAACTGCTCGACCACTTCTGAGGTGTCCAACAATGGTGGAAAATAGGGGCGAAGGAGCTCAACATTGAATATAGGGTGCAAGCCAAGAAATGGAGGGATGCTTAATTCAAAAGCATTATCCCTGATAGCCTTGGTGATAGTATATGGCCCATAACGAAGTGGGCGTATCTTGCGATGAGGTCCCATGAGTCTTTCTTTCTGCAAATGCAACCAAACCTTATCACCCACCTGGTATGTGTGTGGCACCCGATGCTGGTCATGACGTTGCTTGTACTTAGCATTGGATTTTTCCAGAATGTCATGGACTTCTTGGTGAATGTGTTGGATCCCTTCCACAAATTTGGTGGCTTTCTCAACCTCAGTCTGAGCCCGATAAGATGTTGCATGTGTAGAGGCAATGGGCAGAGCTACATCGATGGGGGCCAATGGTTGAAACCCCATGCATGCTTGAAAAGGGCTATAACCGGTAGAGCTGTGAAGGGCTCTGTTGTAGCTATGTTGAACATACGGAAGGTTCTCGTCCCATGTGCGGGGGTGTTTAGAATTATACATCCGCAGGATATGCACAATTATGCGATTCAATACTTCTGTCTGCCCATCAGTTTGGGGATGGAAGGTTGTCGACTGTGTGAGATTGGTATCCATAAGTGACCAGAGGCTGGACCAAAATGTGTTGAGGAACCTGCTATCACAATCTAAAATGATAGTCTAGGGTAGCCCGAAATGTACCCAGATGCGTTCAAAGAAGAGCTTAGCAGTGGCTTCGGCAGAGATACTTTTCTTGCAGGCAGACAAAATGGCCAATTTAGAGAAGCGATCCACGACCACAAACACACAGTCATTCCCATGCTTGGTTGGAGGCATTCCTGACTTGTAATCCATGGAGATAGATTCCCAAGTCCCATTGGGAATAGGAAGAGGGGTATACAACCCTTTCTTCTTAATGGATGGTTTGGCGATGGCGCAGGCAGTGCAGGATCTGATATACTTTCTGACATCTTGTCGGAGCTTTGGCCAATAAAAATACTTCTGTAACACTGCTATTGTCTTTTCGGTGCCGAAGTGCCCTGCAACCTGACTGTAATGTGCTTCCTAGATCAGCTTCGCGCACTCACTTGAAGGAACACAAAGGTGGCCTAGGTGGCATAATAGTCCATCCCGGAGATGAAAATCAGTCACTGGAATGTCTACACAAACTACTCGATAGGTGGCTAAAAAGTCAGGATCATTGTCATATAAGTGAGACCACCCAGAGGTTTCATGGCCACAAGAGTTAAGCATTGTGGTGAGTGTGGCCACAGGTAGTCGACTGAGGCAATCAGCGACATTGTTGATGTTGCCCTTCTTATATTTTATGTTCAGGTGAAATTGCTGCAGGTATGCAGACCACTTTTGGTGGCGGTCATTTTGCAATTTCCCTTATGTTTGCACAAACTGCAAGGGCTTGTGGTCAGTGTGGATAACCGTCTCTTTGCCTAATATGTAATGCTTCCATTGTCGACAATCTTGGACAATGGAGTACATTTCCTTTTCATAGGTGGGGTACTTTTGAACTGTATCTGAAAGTGTCTCACTGTGATATGCCATTGGATGGCCATGCTGAGTGAGGACTGCGCCAACAGCATAATCGAAAGCATCTGTCTCAATTTCAAAAGGTTGTTGCAAATATGGGAGAGTAAGGAAGGGTGTTGAACATAAGCGTTGCTTAAGTTCCTCAAATGCTTGTTTCTGAGTAGGGGTCCAAAAGAATTTGGCTTTAGCCCCACCTTTGGTCACGTTGCTAAGGGCCCAAGCAATGTTAGAGAACCCCAACACGAACCTGCGATAAAAGTTGGCCAACCTTAGGAAGTTGCGGAGCTCTGTAATGGTCCTTGGGGTCGGCCAGTCGCGAATGACTTGGATCTTGGCCGGATCCACATGCACACCTTGTTCATTCACAATGTATCCCAAATACTGAATTTCCTTCATCCCGAATGAGCATTTTTCGAGATTGGCATATAACTTGTGCTGTCGCAGGGTGCGAAGGACTTCCTCAATATGTTGTAAGTGGTCTTCCCACGTTCTGTTGAAGATGAGGATATCATTGAGATAGACAACCACAAAAGAATTTGTGAATGGTCACAGTATATCATACATCATCCTCATGAAGGTTGCCGAAGCATTAGTTAAGCCGAAAGGCAAGACCAACCACTCGAAAAGGCCTTCCCGAGACTTGAAGGCAGTCTTCCAGACATCAGCCACCTCAATTGGGACCTGGTGATAACCAGACTTAGATCAATCTTGCTGAAATACTTGGCTCCCTTTAGTTGATCAAGGAGATCATCGAGCCGGGGGATAGGATACCGATTTCGGACTGTGATTTTGTTTAAATCTTTGTAATCAATATAGAGTCACCAAGTCCCGTCCTTTTTCTGTACTAGCACAATCAGGCTCCCGTGAGGTGAGGAGCTTGGTCGAATATGCCCCTTTTGGAGTAATTCTTCAATCTGGCGCTTGATCTCTTCATTTTCCATGAGGGAACATCTATAAACTGGCCCGTTCGGCACAGGTGCCCCGGGTATCAAGTCAATGGAATGCTTGACCTGACAATGGAGCGACACTCTGGTAGGGGAAGTGAATATGTTCTGGTATGATTCCATGATCTTGTCTACTTGTCTATGTTGTGTAGAGTGACCCTATGTAGAGGCGGTAGATGTGGTCACAGTATTTCATTTCCTTTCTGAATGAATCATCAGGAGGATGAATTTGTCGGTCTAGGAAATCACCTTCTTGCACTGCTTAGCTGTGATGAGAGAGAGTGTGGTAGTGGGAACTACTTCTGCTATCCGGTAGCATTGTTTTCTCAAAGTAAAAATGACACTACAAGGCCTAGATTCATACACAGCATAGCGTTTCCACATATATGGTTGACCTAAAAGAACATCAGAAACTTCAAGTGGAGCAACATCACACATTACCTCATCTTTGAAGGCTTTGATGTCATATGGTAGGTGAAACTGCTGGCTAACGTGGATGTCTTGCCCTAGAGTGAGCCACCCAATGTTGTATGGTTGCGGATGCGGCAATGTTGGCAGGTTCAGCCGCTTGATGACCTCTACTGAAATCAGGTTCTTTTGGTTTTCACTGTCAATAATGAAATGTAATGGCTTCCCTTGTACCCACATCTGCGAGTGGAAGAGGCGCTCCCCTTCTTCTATCTCCTCTGGATCGTCAGGTTGGATCTTTGTGGTGGCAATGGTGACGTTGGGTTCTGCTTCAATGATCTTCCTTCCATGATCTATCTCTGATTCTGAGTCAGATCCTGGATCTGACTCGGGCGCTTTCATCTCGGTAAGTAGTGATTGTTTCGCACGACACTCATCAGCATTGTGCGTGGGACTCTTATGGAGCTCACACCATTTTCCAGTGTCTTTCTTTGTCTTCCAATTACCCTTCTTCGCCTGTGGCTTAGGCTGGTTGTCTGAGGGTTGGTTATCTTTGCTATGTACTTTGTTCTGTGAACTAGGGTTTCCCTTACCCTGCTTTTGGTTTGTCGAACCGAACTCCTGCTTGTTCTTTTGCTTAAATGTTTTCTCGATTTTCACAACATACCGATAGGCGGCACCCAATGACAAGATGTCCAGGAATTCCATCTCGATACGGATGTATCGATGCAGGCTGTTGCAATATTTCAGAACCAAGTGCTACTTGAATTCTTTGATGTCGAGCTTCGTGCGTAGGGTATGGAAGTTGTTCGTGTACTCTGTCACTGCTTGGTCCCTTTCTTGTCGCAGAGTTGCCCATTTTGTGTACTGGTCATCATAGTTCCCCACAGGGAAGTATTTCTCCTTGAGGGAATCAACAAAGGATGCCCATGTGGGTTATGTCCCAAATAGTGTGGGTTCATTACCCTCTTTTTCCTCTTTCTATTCGCAGAGGGTTTCCCACCAATCCTTGACACGGGGGACCGCCTTAAGAAGTGCAAATGTAATCTTTTCTCTATTGGAAAAGTTATGGACCGAGAAGTAACCCTCGAGCTGATTCAACCATTTTTCCAGAGCATCTGCATCTATTTGTCCTTCAAATAAGGGAATATCAAAATTAACTTGTACCTTGAAAGGGGTCAGTCCTCCAAACTGATTGTTGGTCAAGGTTCCTTCCATGGAGGTCGACAACTGTCGAATAATTTGCGCAAAATTGTCCATCATCTCGTTGTGATGTCATGCGAGAGCCTCCTCGAGCAACATATTGATAGGATCTCCTGCTCCGTCATATCATTTTTCCTCCGCCATGGGTGGTTTTTTGCGTCGGAGAGGGGTTTCTCTCTCGAGATGAACTAATTTGAGACCCAACTCCTTATATCCCGACCTCGTCGGTGACATGCACGAAAAAATGACAAAAGAGCAGTCTTCTCTGATACCACTAATCTGGATTTATGCAGGAATGGAATGTAAGAAGCAAATAATAGAGTGTGCACAATAGTATTGCAGAGAACACAGTGATATAGTAAACACGCACTTCTATTAATTAATGAAATAGAGAAACTGTAAAACTGTTGACCAATACATAGCTAGAATGGTGGTAGCATATCCCTGATAAGAGATGTGGCGGATACACTCATTCGTGACCAAGCTCATTACAAAAAGAGGCCGAAGGGCCTTATTTATCAAAAGTAGGAAGGTAGAAACCAAAAACCTAACCCTAAAAGATGAAACGCCAAAAGTCAAGTGGGCCCTGTTTGGGTAAGTTAGTCCATCAACTTCTCGGAGTCATAACTATTGCATACGATCTCCGTTTAGGGCGCACGATAGCTCGTTGGAAATATCTATCTGAGGCCTACAACGCTCAAGACAAAATAACATCATAGATGTTATTTTTCGAAAGCAACATACCCAAAAAAACATCGTTTAGGGCCTCAAAATGGCCCCGGAAGTTCAGGACTTGAAAAAAAAATGCTAAAAATAGTAAATTACTAGAAATGCCAGAAAACTATTTTGAGCCAGAGGGAAAGGTGGTGGCCACTGATACCCATCTGGATCACTCCAGGTGAGAGAGTGCGCAAGGGAAGGAGAGAACTCCTGGAAGGAACCCTATAGCTGCCATAGAGCCCAAAGACTTCAGGTTCAGTCTGTTCCTGTAACCCAAGGTAAGGGAGATTGGCAGCCGAAGGACTGTCCAGGTGACAGAGAAGGTGAAATCTCCTGGGGTGGAACAGGCATGTGGGGAATGAGGGTCTGTGGGAAGTGAGCGTGGTAGATTCCTGCGAGAGCATTCTGTCCTTGTGGTTGTGTGTGACTGTTTTCCCTGTAACCTCAGCCTGAGCCTAGATTCCTTGCCTTGGGGTGGAGCTTAGTCCCAACTCGGGGGTGACCCACTGTTGAGCTGATGAGCAGTGTGGTCTAAGGCTGGGAGGTTCGTGGAAGGCTCGCATTTGGTTGGTGTATTCCACCATTGTTACAAGATAAGTGTCTAACTATGTTTTATCACATTTTATCATGTCTCTACTGTATATGTTATCATGTTTTCTGCTGTTTATACGAATTAATATGGAATGCTATGAATTGTTTAATTATGGCAGTAATGATATGTTTTACTCTAAGTTAAATGTGTTTATTTGTTTAAATGCATGGGATATATGATATCTGTATGAGCTTTGTACAAATGGTGTGTACAAATTGGTATCAGAGCGCGAGTAAGCCCAGAGTTCCGAAATGGGTGTGCTACAAATTGGTATCAGAGCGAAGGTTTCGACACTGAGCCTAGATGGGCCAGTGGAGTGGTATTTGGACCGAGAATGCGAAGGGAAATTGGGTCTAGAGGACCAATTTCGGACCTTGGTTTGTTCCGGAGTGTCAAGTAGTTGCTTGACCGTGTTGGAGTGGCAAGTGAAACCACAACTGGTGTGGTGTATGGCCACAGGGAGACAGGTCTCTACACCAATGGTGTTAGAACATTAGGATCTGTTCAGGAGGGAAGGAAAGCCCTCGTGACCATTGAATCTTGAAAAATGTGCGTAGGAATTAAAATACCTTTTGAAATACACAGGAATGTGGAAATCCCGATATGCGAAATTTTTGAATTAGTTAGGAACCGTCTGAGCCGTCAGATCTTGGCTGGAAAACACGTCAGCCGTAGGATCTGTCGGGAGATGTCCGAAGGTTAAACCTCAGAGACTAGGGGAGACAACTCTGAAATAGATCTAGACCGTCTGAAAGATGGAGGACACGTGTCGTGAGATTTCCATTTCGGGAAATTGGGAATCGCAATATCGGGAGTCACGAAGGAGGTCGATAATTTTCATGGTAAAAGTCCCAGGAATGATCTAATCTGTCCATCAGTTGGGACATGTGGGCGAGATCGGGAGGCCATCGGCATATCGAGGTTCGACATTTCGCGAATCCTGAGGACATATGTGTTTCGGCATTGGAAAGTCTGAAACCCCGATAGGAGGTATGACTGTGGTCATATAAGGGGAAGTCGTGTGAACCACAAGTATATCACGGAGGGATAATGGGAGTTAGAGAGTATCAGTGTTTGGAATCCCAAAACCCCGAAAGGATAAGAACTTTCCATGGTGGAAACGTCGTAGCAGTCGTGGGCCATCCGATTTGAGATGGCCACGTGTTGAGAGATTACCCGTTTCGAAAAATCGGGGATTCGGGAGTTCCGTTGACAAAGAACTTAGAATATCATCGTGATAAATCCCGACCATATTGTCAAGACGTTAGCATGTGGCTAAGTCTCAATGAACGGACGATATTCCTTCAGGGAATCTCCGGGTCTTTAATGACCGTCCGATGTGAGAAAGATCTGACCGTTGGATTTTTCTAGGAATGGATGTGGACACATGGAGATGTACCACATTTCAGAGGGTCGAAAAGAGAAGTGAGAGTGGTGGGACCCTAATGATGTCACCGACCATGATGAGGATCCTCCAAAATGTGCCACGCACCACTTTGGTAAAAGGCAACAACTGTGTTGTAGACCCGAAGAATAAGGTAAAACAAAATTTCGGAAGTTGGGGGTTGGAAAGGAGAGTTAAACGGGAGTTCTCCAGTACCAAGACTCCAAAACCCCAAAACCCAAAGTCCCAAGGTACAAAAACCCGAAGTTCTGAAATCCCAAAGTGCCGAAAATGAAATCTTCGAAAACATGAAAATTGCAGAGCCGAACGAGAGCTTAGAAAAACCATTGGAATTGAAATGTCTTTTGTTCTTGTTGGTATTAGTTATAAATGCTAAAGATAGTTCCTGAAGGTTTAATGGCCTGATAAACTACGATTTTATTTGCACATTGTGTGTGCAGAGTTGAATAGAGGACAGGACTCCAGTTAACCAACGACTGAGTATGGAGTGGGGAAAGGTGCGGATTACCCCTGAAATAGAAGACGAACAGGAAGGAAAGGATGTTAACCTGGGAATCGAAGGATCGAACTCCAATGGGCATGGAAAAGAGAAGGATAAGGAAGGACACATAATGAAAATAATTGAAGGATTTCAAAGAGAGGCCCGGGCTCGTCGAGCTGATAGCCGAAAGCTCATGAAAGTCAGGGATCGACAGGGTGTATTAAACTTAAAATTTTTGAAGAGTCTGGAAAGAATAGAGAAGAAAATCAAGAAGGGAAGAGACTCAAGTACTACGGAGAGCACAAAACCCATGAAAGAATAAGAAGGTCAAGGAGCGGTAGCCAACATCTTAGTCGCTTCCAAAGACATTCTGACAGGAAGGCACACAGTAGTTCAAGCCCATCCCCTACCAGAAAACATAAAAAATCTGGAAAGGAGGAATTGAAAGGAGAGATGAACAAGATCAAGCCTCCAACATTCGATGGAGAACATAAGAAGGAGGAAGATGCCGAGACATGGTTGCTTGGCATGAAGAAATACTTCCAACTGCAGAATTATTCTACCCATGCAGAAGGAAGAATTGCAATGTACCAACTGAAAGGAAAAACATCCATGTGGTGGGATCAGTTTGTACAGGTGCAGCACATCAGAGAGAAAAAGGTCACATGGAAGGATTTTAAGAAGTATTTCGAGAAGGAATACCTGACTAAAAGATACTATGACAGAAAGATGAAGGAGTTCTTTGAACTCAAGTTAGGTAGTATGACCATTGATGAGTATGAACGAAATTTTCTGGAACTACTGAAGCATGTTCCATTCATCAAGGACGAAGCTGTTAAAATTCAGAGGTATCTGAGTGGACTGCCACCTTCCATGAGTGACAAGATTCAATATGACGATCCTAAGACAATGGAAGAGACCATCAGAAAAGAGAAATTCTTGTATGAATGTTAGGACCACACAATGTACCTTTTTGACTATACTTTTTGCCACTATTATACTCTTGATCACCCATATTTAAACTCATTATCACTTTATCTAATCATTCCAAAGGTATACAACGTCCCTTCTCATTACTATACATTTAATCTGTTTTGCATAATATTTTCCATCACTCTCGCACTTGACCATTGATTAGAAATGTATAAGTGTTCAAAACTATAGATTAGCATCTAAGGCCTGTTGCAGAAACACAGAACTGTCACACAGTCCAAGGTCGTTGTTGCTGAAACACAGAACTGATGTTGAAAAATAGAGCTGTTGTACAGTCCGAGGTCGCAGATGCTGAAACACAGAGTTGTTGTACAGTCCGAGGTCGCAGATGCTGAAACACAGAGCTATTACACAGACCGGAGTCGCGGATGCTGAAACACAGAGTTGTTACACAGTCCAGAGCTGCAGATGCTGAAACACAGAGGAAACCGCCAGGACCGACGATGCTGAAACAAAAAGGAAGCTGTTACAGTCAGCGGTCAACAAAGCACCAACCGTTTCTCCCACATAAGAATGCCGACACAGTCAAGAGCGCAATTCATGTGGCTGAAACAGCCTGCGAATTGTGGTGCTGAAACAACATCAGCAGCAATGAGAAGAAGTTGTTACACCAGCCGTAACAACAATACCTCATTTAGCTCCTGTAATAGCATTCGGTTTCGCGAGACTAGGACATCCTATTCTGGTTTAGAAAGTAGATCCAACTAAAGATAGGACTCATATACACATTGCAATTTTTGATCAATTGTATCGAAGGGGTTCCCTCTTTAATAGAGAGGAAATCATCATTCGAGGAATCCAAGTTTTTATGTATTGAAAAGATTCAGAGAGAGGGACGTACTTCATTCCCAGATTGTAACATGATATTTTGACAGATGAATAAAATACTGCTTTGAGTATCCTTCTCTAGCTTTCTCGTTTCAGGGGGATCTTGTGAGAAGGGAGGGCCCACCTTCATCACAAGATTCACCCGTTAGTTTTAGAAGTGTGATTAGTTCAATCTCTGTTTATGATTTGATTAACTTTTGTTTGCTGAAACACTACTTTTAATGAATTCCGCTTTGCTGAAACACTACTGAACTCTGTTTTAGTTTATTGAGTGAAATTCATAATTCTTTTTATTAGCAATCTTGTGTGATGATTTTATGGTGCTAGCCAGAGATTGGGTCAAGGGTTCCTGCTCAGAAAGGAAGGGATCATAACGTCCAGTTCTCTGTAGATTTCGATTACTTTTGCAAGTGTGCTAGCCAGAGATTAGGTTAAGGGTTCTTTATTAGAAAGGAACGGATCAGAGCATCCTGTTCTCTGTAGATTTCATTCACTTCTACAAGTGTGCTAGCCAGAAACTGGGTTAAGGGTTCCTGCTCAGAAAGGAAGGGATCAAAACATCCTGTTCTCTGTAGATTTCAATTACTTTTGCAAGTGTGCTAGCCAGAGATTGGGTCAAGGGTTCCTGCTCAGAAAGGAAGGAGTCAAAATACCCTGTTCTCTGTAGACTTCCATTATTTCTGCAATTGTGCTAGCCAGAAACTAGGTTAAGGGTTCCTGCTTAAAAAGGAAGGAATCAGACTATCATGTTCTCTGTAGATTTCAATTATTTTTCACAAGTGTGCTAATCAGAAATAGGGCTAAAAGTTCTTGCTTAGAAAGGAAGGAATTAGATGGCCTTGTTCTCTGCTAGATAGAGTTAATTTTCTCTGCAATACTGTTCTCATGAAAGAGTGTTAATCAGAAACAAAGCACTGAAGTCTCTGTTTGAGAATAAGGGTCCTGTTCTCTGGTTGCAGAATAGTTGTTCCTTCCTGTTGCAAGTTTTATTTTTAATGTAATCTAGGATTCTTTAGATTAATCTTTAAAATCTGCAATAGGTAGGTGGCTTTCCTGTGATTTAAATCAGAACTTCAGTTATTGCAAGGCAAGTGTGATTAGTATAGTTTATTTTATTACAACTCTAAGTCGCTTTTGGAATTGAGCATATATAGTGCGTGGTTATCTTTGAAATAACAGACTTCCCTGGGTTGATAATTTATGTATCACTTGGTTGTTTGAGTCAATTAAGTAATTATAGTAACCAACAATGAACAACAAGGAGAAAGGCCTATCCTTCAGAAGGTCTGGGATGATCGGAGGAAATTTAAGAAGGAACAGAGGTAGAAGGGAAGCAAGTCTTCATTTTTTAGAAACAATCCTTGGGGACAGTCATCTTTTAAAGATCCTAGGAAGGTTGAAGGGAGTGAGAAGATGCCAAGGCCTCCACCTATAGAGTGTTGGGGCTGTAAAGGAAATCATAGTTACAGAGAATGCCCCCACAGAAAATACAAAGCAAGAACTGTCCATACTGTTCAGCAAGCTGAAACAGTGGAGGATATGGGCAGTAGAATGCCGAGGATCTACGCAGACCTGGAAAATAAGCAAGAAGAATTAAATTGCACATGATTGAAGTGGAAGGTACGATCAACAACCGACCACTTGTTCTTTTAATTGATTCAGGGGCTAGCCATAGTTATGTAGATCCTAGAGTGGTGGATAGTTTGCATCTAATGAGAAGCAAACATGAAAAGTCTTGGTTAGGTAGTTAGCCACAGGGACCAAGAGGAAGGTCACTGAATTGGTTAAGTCCTGTTCAGTGGACATGAAAGGAATGAGCACTAAGGCTGAGTTGAGCATTCTGCCTTTAGGCTCATGCGATTTCTTAATTGGGATGGACTGGTTGGAACAGCACCATTCCCTTCTAAATTGTCATAACAAGAGGTTCACATGCCTGAACGAAGAGGGAAATCAGGTAACAGTCCAAGGAATTCCCAGAGCCATGGCTGTGAGGGAAATCTCAGCCATGTAGCTGAAGAAATGTTACCAGAAAGGCTGTCAATTATTTGCATCTCGGGTGGAAGAAGCATTCCAAGATGTAGTATCGAATCTGGAAGACCACGAAGTACTGAAAGAATTCAAGGACATATTTTAGGAGGTACTTGGACTACCTCTGAAGAGGGACATCGATTTTTCTATAAATTTGATGCCTGGAGCAGCTCTAGTTTCAAAGGCTCCTTATAGAATGAGTACACCAGAGCTGAAGGAGTTGCAATTGCATCTCGAAGAGCTACTAAAGAAAGGTTACATTCACCCCAGTGTGTCACCTTGGGGAGACCCGGTCCTATTCCTGAAGAAGAAAGATGGGACATTGAGGCTGTGCATTGATTTTCGACAGTTGAATAAGGTCACTGTCAAGAACAAGTATCCTCTGCCAATGATCAATGATCTTTTTGATCAGTTGAAGGATGCGAAAATATTTTCGAAAATAGATCTCTGATCAGGATATCACCAAGTGAGAATAAGGGATGAGGACATCAACAAGACCACCTTTAGAACAAGGTATGGTCATTATGAGTTCACAGTGGTGCCGTTTGGATTGTCCAACATGCCTTCTGTTTTCATGTGCTTAATGAACGGTGTGTTCAGAAATTATTTGGACAAGTTTGTCATAGTCTTCCTGGACGATATCTTGGTGTATTCCAAGACAGAGGAAGAACATGAAAAACACCTGAGAATGGTGCTGCAGGTGTTGAGAGAACACCAGTTGTACGCAAAACTGAGCAAGTGCTCATTTTACCAAAGGAAAATCCATTACTTGGGACACATTATATCTGAAGAAGGGATTGTTGTGGATCCTGAAAAGGTACAAGCTATTCGAGAATGGCCAGTGATGAGGAGTGTGGCAGAAGGTAGATATTTTATGGGTCTGGCAGGTTACGATAGGAAGTTTATAGTTGGATTCTCAAAGATAGCTCATTCTATCACTTCCTTGCAAAGGAAGGAGAAGAAGTTCCAGTGGACTGAAGAATGTGAGAGCATCTTCCAGCGATTGAAGCAGCTACTAACCAGTGCTCCAATCCTGAAGACTACAGATCCAAATAAGGATTATGTAGTGTGCACAGATGCATGTAAGGAGGGGCTGGGAGGAGTTCTCAACCAAGAGGGATTTGTAGTTGTTATGAATCTTGAAAGTTGAAGGAGCATGAGAAGAATTATGCCACTCACGATTTAGAACTAGCAACAATCATCCACGCCTTGAGGAAATGGAGACATTACCTCATGGGCAAGAGATTCGAGTTGAGAACGGACCATAACAGTCTGAAGTATTTATTTGATCAGCCGACCTTAAATGCCAGGCAAAGTAGATGGTTGGAGTTTCTGTGCGAATATGACTCTGATATCAAGAATATCAAAGGGAAAGAAAATAAGGTGGCTGATGCACTCCGTAGAAAAGTGCACGAATTACATGCTACAACCATTAGCATCTACCAGAATGAGATGAAAGACAGAATTTTGGAAGCTGCAAATGATGATTTGCAGTACAAAAATATTGTAGCAAAGTTACAGCAGCGTGAGAGACCATAGACCAAGGAAAGTTACACCTTGGTAACTAATGGTTTACTTCTGTATAAAAATAGAGTGTATGTACCCAATGTCCAAGAATTGAAGCTGGCAATTCTAAAGGAGATGCATAATGTGGCTTATGCTGGACATCCTGGATATCAGAAGACTGTGGCAGTAGTCAAAAGCCATTATTTTTGGCCGGGTTTGAAGAAAGAAATCACTGAATACATCGCGAGATGTATGGAGTGCCAAAAGGTTAAGGCTAAGCACAGGCACCCAGCAGGGTTGTTGCAGCCTTTACCTATTCCTGAATGGAAATGGGACGTGGTAACAATGAATTTTATCACCGGACTACCTAGAACAAGCAAGCAACATCATTCAATCATGGTGGTGGTGGACAAGCTTACTAAAGCTGCCCATTTTATTCCACTGAAAACCACCCACCGGGCAGCAGATGTTGTTGATATCTTCTTAAAAGAAGTTGCATGCTTGCATGGAATTCCTAAGACAATTGTGTCTGATAGAGACCCAAAATTCACTTCGAATTTCTGGAAAGGA
>ML797123.1:96228-114967 GCA_009831015.1 Picea engelmannii
ATAGAAGACATGCTGAGAATGTATGTGATGGATAAACCATCAAGGTGGGAAGACTACCTGCATTTGGTAGACTTCGCCTACAATAATGGGTATCATGCATCATTGAAGATGAGCCCATTCGAAGCACTTTATGGAAGAAAGTGAAACACTCCAGTGAGCTAGGATAATCCAGTTGACAGAGTAGTAGTTGGGCCTGAATTGCTCAAAGAGATGGAAAACCAAATGATAAGAATTAAACATAATCTAAAAGTTGCCCAGGACAGGCAGAAAAGTTACGCTGATAGTAATAGAAACCACAGAGAATTCAAAGTGGGTGATCATGTTTTCTTGAAAGTGAAAACTAATAGGAGTTCCCTGAAGCTAGGAAGTTGCGCCAAGTTGGCAGCAAGATTTTGTGGGCCATTTGAGATCCTGGAAAGGATTGGGCCAGTTGCATACATGCTTGCATTACCTACATCTATGACTATACATAATGTGTTTCATGTTTCACTGCTTAAGAAATATGTACCCGATGCTAATCATATTATCGATTGGACTGTGATTCAGGTGGAACCAGAAGGTGTCCTGCAAGTGCATCCTGTGCGCATATTGGACAGGAAAAGAAAACATCTTCAGAATCGAGTCATAGAGCTTGTAAAGGTCCAGTGGACTTGGTACGGTCCTGAGGATGCGACATGGGAGCATGAAGAGGTTATGCGGGCAGAGTACCCGCATATTTTTGAAAATTTTGAAAGGCTTGCAGAGACAGTGTAAGTTGCATTGAGGACAGTGCAAAAATAAGTGGAGGGGGATTGTAGTGTCCCCAAGGCCAAGCCCCATTGTAAACCATGTTTGGGAAGGAATTGTAATCATGTTTTATAGGCGGCTGAGCCAAGTTTAATAAGCTAGAGGCTTATGTGTTGTTAGGCCAGGGAGCCTGAGTATTGAAGGCCAGGAGCCTGTTGTTGTATATGTAATCATGCAGAACAATTAATAAAATATAAACACCACCAGGTGCAGACCGACCACGATGAATGAGTCAAGGGGGACTAAGCATCCACAGAGTGGGCAAGGAATTAGTGGTTGGAAGGTGGGAAAGGGGCTAAGTGTTGAGCCTAGGGTGGCTTAAGCCTGGAAATAATATTTTAATATTATTCCAAAAGATATGTGCATCATATGTATTTATCCTAAGTCCTTTTGGAAGGACACGTGAATTCCCAAGTGGTGGGAGGAACGTGTGTTGGTGGAACGCATGCAGTTCCATGGGTGACAAGTGTCAACCCTAGTGCATGCGAATAAAATGGCCAGGGTGAGCCATGAGAAGGTTCCATTCCCATTCCACTGGATTGTCTGAACGTGTACGGAGCTCTGAGAAGTATGACTAACCTGACTCCTGTAGAGAACCTTCGGGAGACCCTGTGACTCGAATGTCTATGTCTAATTCTGAGATATATCATGCGTGTAACCCCAGCCTATGAGAAGCCTGTGTTGAATTCGGGGAAGAGTCTTTGCTTGTTCGGGAAAGTTGAGCAAGCCTATGCGAGCATTCCCTATTCCAAAGTCGTGACTGTGAAGCCATCCTATGATTGCCAAACGAGTTTTTGGAAAGCCTGCGTCTGTTTTCCTGTGGGATTGTTGAGACTACGTAGTATTGGAATATGTGAGGCTTGTTGGCCTGTGAGCGACTCCCTCCAGGTGAGAGAGTGCACAGGGGATGTAGAGAACTCCTGGAAGGAACCCTGTAGCTACCATAGAGCCCAGAGACTTCCGGTCCGATCTGTTCCTGTAACCCAAGGTAAGGGAGATTGGCAGCCGAAGGACTGTCCAAGTGACAGAGAAGGTGCATTCTCCTGGGGTGGAACAGGCATGTGGGGAATGAGGGTCTATGGGCAGTGAGTGTGGGATATTCTTGGGAGAGCATTCCGTCCTTGTGGTTGTGTGTGACTATTTTCCCTGTAACCTCAGCCTGAGCCTAGATTCCTTGCCTTGGGGTGCAACTTAGTCCCAACTCGGGGGTGACCCACTGTTGAGCTAATGAGCAGTGTGGTCTAAGGCTGGGAGGTTCGTGGAAGGCTCGCATTTGGTTGGTGGATTCCACCATTGTTACAAGATAAGTGTCTAACTATGTTTTATCACGTTTTATCATGTCTCTACTGTATATGTTATCATGTTTTCCGCTGTGTATACGAATTAATATGGAATGCTATGGATTGTTTAATTATAGCAGTAATGATATGTTTTACTCTGAGTTAAATGTGTTTATTTGTTTAAATGCATGGGATATATGATATCTGTATGATCTTTGTACAAATGGTGTGTACAAATTGGTATCAGAGCGCGAGTAAGCCCAGAGTTCCGAAATGGGTGTGCTACACTGCAGAGGGGGTACCCCCTCTGCACTCCCCCACGTGCAAGAGTGCACATACTTCTGGGGTGTAAATACTTCATGGGGTATAAACACAGCTGAAAGAAAGGACCTCTTAATCAAGAAGATAATCAGGCTCCACAACCAACAAAATTGATTAGTAACGATTTTATTATTTAGGGTGCACAAACTAGCCTAAGATTTAGTGCCTTAGAATAGGATTTTGTGAGTAAACTTCACCAAGGCAATTAAATCAACATATGTGTCTGAGATGGGGAGTTGATAAATCCATTGTATAATTGGTAATATTAGGAGGCTCCTCTCACACTAGAGTTAATCACGAGGTCGTGCGAAGCATGCTGAAGGGATAACCCCTGGATACTCACCTAGCGTCAGAGATATTTTAGTGGATTTATTCATATTTGGGGATCTTTCTAGTATCCATACCTCTATGAAAGGAGATACTTTCAAGGTTTCAGTCTTTGCTACCCTGCCCATATGGTAATCCATACTTACACCTGTCCGCCTGTGCATCGGTTATACAGTGGTTGATTAGTTGCTTGACTTAGGTTTCTCATAGGTTACTTGCAGGGCTTATTCTGCTTGTATCCTGAGTCAGATAGGGGTCGAACAACACACAACCTTTATGGAGGATTACATCTTCGGGGGGATCTGACCGACTGGTTGTTAATCCTACGAGGGCCCTTATAACTAATTTTGTTACCTCCAAACTTTGGCAGGGAGTCTCAGGTCCCTCCTGGACAAGACATACCTTATTTTGCGAGGGAGGCCACTCAACCACTTTAGCTCGTTTTGCAGGCATATTGGTCATTTGAATTTTTGTCATGCTCTTTGATTACTAGTTGGCCTTAGGATATGTTTTTATTTGTTGAGAGTCATAAGTCGTCATGGAGTCAGACCAAATTCCTTGCAGGTCCCGTCGGTTGTTACAGTTACCACCGGTTTTCGAGCTATTGCCTTCTGAAAGGCGTAGAGTTATCGGGAGTGGTACACACACATCCACTTTTCAGACTTGTGATCCCACAAGGATGAGTATTGATTCTAGTCTTCAGAAAAATGGGAGTTCATCAACTCCCAATCCCACTATAGTTAATTTCACTCCTTTGACACCTGCAACCGCTAAAGTTGCAGTGTCGGAGGCCTACACCAGTAATATGGCTCGACCCGTAGTCAATGATTCGTCTCTTGCCTCTAACCCTTTTGGCGATTTTGGCCACTCACCGAGTTACAATGTTTAGACCATCCCCATGGCTACTAGTCCATTTTCATATGGTATGCCAAGTTCCACTTCCCAGTTTTCGACTGCCATCCCAGCTGCTATCCATAACGCTAGCCTTGGACATGGGGGCACTACACCTCCTTACACTCCTTTTCTATTCAGTATCTCTCATGTTCCCCAAGCGAATCCTAATGTAGGAAGTATCCCCTTCCTTAACCTCGGGTCTAATCCTTCTACGACTGGATGGAACAACCAAGATGGTGGACAAGTTTCTCCCTATATCCCTATCCTCTTGGTGTTGAATTCAACCAATACTTTTGGCATAATGAATCCACTTCAATTATCCAGATTCCCACCCATAGGAGGTCAGTCTTATGTCTTGGGCACCCCCCAACCTAGATCTAATCCAGTTGGGGGAAGTTTTAACAACCCTCAGTTTGGAGCTAATCCAACTGGGGGCAATTTTCATAACCCTTATCAAAACATTCCTGTTGGAATGATGCCCAATCCTTCTTTCACGAATCCTCCTGAAGGAGGGTATTTTAATTTCGGACAAGGTTTTTGTCCTTACCAGAATCCTGGATGGAACGCAGCTTCTAATACTTAGTCTTTTGCGGGAGGATGGGGTCAGGTGTCACAACCCTGTATTCCCTTTCTAGACATGCTTAATCTGCCAGATTTGTCTAAACTAATGAATGACCTAGTGAGTCATGATCCCACATGGCCCCCTATCCCCACCAAGCTTCCGTCAGACATTGCAAAGTTTGAAGGTAAGAATGGTGAGGACCCTGGTGATCACGTCACTACTTTTCACCTCTAGTGCTCATCGAATTCTTTGAATCTTGATTCTATTAGATTATGATTGTTTCAGCACACTTTTATTAGGATTGTGTCACAATGGTATATTGAGCTACCTAGGGGGACATATGGGTCTTTTCAATAGTTATTGCTAGCCTTTATTAACCATTTTCAACTACCTGTTCATTACGATGTTGGCCTTGAACTTTTTTCAACTTTACATCAGGGTTCTGACACTCATATTTCAGACCATATCCAGGAATAGCATAGGCGAAGACGGTTAGTTAAGACCCCCATACCTCTAACCTTTCTTTTACAATGGTTTTTAAAGTCTTTGCACACTCCTATTCAAAGGACGTTGCTACTTCTGGGGTCTTTAGCGAGGAAGAGGCCATTTTTAGAGCCCAACAATTCGATTTGATCTATGCTCAGTCTAGGATGTTATACCACCTTCTTCCCAACACACTGCAGTCGACTCATGATCATAGACAGAGTCCTGGGCCCCATGCCGATGGTATTGTGGGTTCCACCAATGTAAAGTCCGTAGACTCGTCTACGAAGTCTACTGGAGGACCAACTTCATATGGATCCTCCAAATCCACCCAATCGGTGGATGTACATTCTGTACAGTCATCAAAAAACCCAAATGGTGACTAGCAACCAGATGGGAATAAACAGAAAGGTTGAAATAATCATAGAGGTGGGAAGAATAAACCTAAGGACAATAATAATAATGGAAAACAGAATGATAATGTTAGAGAGGGCAGGAAATAAAAGCGTAAGGTCAAGTTTTCTTGCAAACTTTGTACTAATGATCACCTTACACACTTATGCCCCAAACTTGTGGAGACTGCGAGGCTCTTAAATCTTTCGCCCGCTGTGCTTACGAATCCTTTTCCTCACAACCAACACTTAGCCTCAAGTTCTTCGAATGCCAGTAATGTGTCTGGTGGGAGTCAAAACCCACCACCGCAAGATGGCGACCATGTTTGTATCAATATGGTCGATGCAAAAATTGATATAGCCATTCGCTCTCTAGATTACAGATCTTCAAAAGCTAGTACCAGCCTAGACGCTCCTCCTCCACCCCCGAAGATGAATTTACAGATCTAGAAATCAAAGCCAACGCCTCATATTCTGAAAGGAGTATTCAAGTGCTCTACCCATAACCCTAATGCTAGAGCCGCCTAGAACTACTCTATTGTTGAGGATCTGGGCCAAACACCTTGCGCGATGTTTTCTTTGGAGGTACTCCAGATGTGTCCATCACAGAGGAATTCCTTACTCTCTACCTTAGGAGCCCTAGAACCTAGTGGCTCGAAGATCATCAAGTTTGATTTCATAGACGTGAAGCCTCACTTACCCTACCATGTGGCTTTCCAAATCCACATGGAGTATTCTAAATATACCATCAAACGAGTGGTCATTGATGAAGGTGATTCCACTTGCATGATGTCCTTAGTCTGTTGGAAAGCTATCAGTTCTCCAACCCTTTCAAAGTCGTCGACCATGTTGATTACATTCGAAGCTCATTCCTTCTACCCTCATGGTATTCTCCCCACCTTTCTGGTCCAGTTAGGTGGGAAGATGGTAGAGGTGGAAGTAGAGGTAGTTTATGCACCTCTCGATTATAACTTGTTACTAAGTCGCAATTGGACTTGTGCTATGGTCGCCATCGTATCGTTCATTTTCCGCATGCTTTGTTTTCCTCATCAAGGGGAGATTGTGATGATCAACTAATTATCCTTTGAGTACTCTAGACCGAACGCATCTGTTGGACCATCGATCCCTGTGGTCGACAATTCTCATCCAGCAACTAAGAATATCGATGTCGGAATGTATTCTTCCCTCATGGGTACTTTCGACTTCCCAGCACCGAATCACCACATTTATGCCATGTCCAGTATGACCGCTTCAGTAGAGGAGTCCATCCCTTTCCAAACTTCTTATTTTAGTGACCCTTGGACCCTACCTTCTCTGACTTCGTCGATTGAAGTTCATTCGCATGCTGGCATGGCTATGCCACTATCGGCATCAGAGATTACATATCAAGATATCCTTGACTCTTCTATCGATCCTGATCTTGTTCCCTCACAGACAGTCGAGGAGGATCCAGTTCTTAGGCCCGTGTGGGCCACTTCATTATCTTGTTCACATGATTTCTTGGATGATACTTTTCCTTCAGACGAGGCCATCCTTGAAGCCATGAATGTTTCCGAGAGACCTTGGGACAATATGCATCATCGATCTTATTTTCTCCCAAGTCTTGAAAGAATTGAGAAAGATGATTTTAGATCTACCTTGAGTGAGATAGTTGGTCACACTGTAGTTCCACTTGATACACATAGCATTTACACCGAAGGGAATATGGCGAGTATTTCTCCTACCCTCCAGATCGATATCTCTCATACCCCTGGAAAGATAAAAAATGTAAATGTAGGTGCAGATTGTTCTCCAGAAGTGATTATGATCTACACCAACCTCTTCAAAGAATTTCAAAACGTATTCTCTTGGTCATATGAAGAGATGCCAAGGATCGACCCCCGTATTGTCGAACATGAGATTAGGACTTACCCGGATGCTAAACCCATTTGACAACATCTTAGAGCTATTAATCCTAGGAAGTCCCTCGCTATTAAGGAAGAGGTAGAGAAGCTACTTAATGTCAGCTTTATCTACCCGGTTCCCTTGACCGAATGGGTATCCAACCCCATTCCTATGAATAAAAAGCAAGGAACCATTCGCGTGTGTATGGACTTTCGTGACCTGAACAAGGCCTTCCCTAAAGATAACTTCCCCACACCTTTCATTGATCAAATTCTCGATGAGTGTGCGAGAAGCGAAATATTTTCTTTTATGGATGGATTTTCAGGCTATAACCAAATCCAGATCAAACCCAAAGACCAACATAAGACGGCATTCATATGTCCTTGGGGCACATTTTCATACCAGAAAATGCCTTTCATCTTGAAAAACACTAGAGCAACCTTCCAATGAGCCATGACTTTTTCTTTTCATGATCTCAAACACATAGTCAAAGCTTACCTCGATGGTCTTGCTTCTCACTCTCACAAGAGAGTGGATCATGCTATGCACCTTTGACTGGTTTTTGAAAGATGTCGCTACTATAGAGTTTGACTCAATCCTCATAAATGGATATTTTGCGTTAGATCTAGCCATATCTTAGGATTCTTAGTCTCCGAGACAGGGATCATGGTAGATCCACTTAAGGTTGAGGCAATTCTTCAGTTGCCTCCCCTGCGCACGATTAGACAACTTCAAGGTTTCCAGGGGAAAGCTAACTTTTTGCGTTGGTTTATTGTGAATTATGCCAATATCACTAAGGGTTTCATGCGCCTATTGAAGAAATACACCCCATTTATCTGGGATGAGCGAGCCCAACAGTCTTTTGACGCTTTAAAGAAATCCTTGGTATCGGCCCCTCTGTTGAAATATCCTGATTATAGTAGAGATCACTTGTTGTATATCACCGTGTCTGAAGAGACCATTGGTATGGTTCTAGTTTAGGAGGATGATGAGCTCCATGAGCACATCATCTACTATCTCAGTCAAAATTTAGTCAGTCCTGAACATAATTACTCACACATTGAAAAGCTAGCTTTGGTTTCCATCCACACAATCCAACGTTTACGACACTATATATTTCTTTGCAAAACTACCATGGTTTCTGATGTTAATCCATTTCAATATGTCCTCACTAGACATATCATAGGAGAAAAATATAATAAATGGATTGTCATCTTACAAGAATTTGATCTTGACTTTGCTTTAGCCAAGTCCAATAAATTACTAGTTTTTGCAGAGTTAATATCTTATTTCCCACGATTAGACGAAGATGTTATTCATGTCGATTCATTCGTAGATGAACACATTTTCCTTGTCTCATCATATGACCCCTAGTATGGAGACATTGTTTTATATCTTCAAACCTTGAAGTTCACTCAACATCTCTTGCGAGATGATCGACAACGTGTTAGATACCAAGCCAAAAAGTATACAATCATCGAGGACACTTTGTATCATCGAGGAATAGATAGTATCTTACGTCATTTCTTAACTCAAGAGGAAGTCGAGTTAGTCCCTAATGTTTGCCACAAAGGGGCTTGTGGTGGTCATCTATCCAGGCTTGCGACAGCCCAAAAAATCTTGCGAGTCGGTTAGTTCTAGCCCACCATCTTTAAGGATTGTATTCAAGTGGTTAAGAAGTGTCACCTCTGCGAGGTGTTCACTCAAAAAATGCATTCACACCCAACCCCTCTTCACCTAGTAATTATCGTTGGTCCCTTCACCAAGTGGGGAGTAGATTTCGTTGATTGCAACCCAACTTCAACTAGGGGGCATCAACACATTATTGTGGCTGTCGACTACTTCACCAAGTGGGCCGAAGCCATGCCTACCATGAAATCTGATGGGAAGACTGCAACTTTTTTCGTATTCAACCAAATTATCGCCCGGTTCGGTATCCCGAGTGAGATTGTCATTGATCATGGCAGACATTTTCAAAATTAAATGATGATAGAACTAGCGTAAAAACTAGGTTTTAAACATGATCACTCATCTCCTTATCACCCCTAGGAAAATGGGAAAGTAGAGTCCGTCAATAAGTCTCTCAAGACCATCTTGCAAAAAACTGTCAGTCAGAGCAATTCCAACTGGCACATCATGTTATATCCCTCACTTTAGGAATACCAAACCTTAGTTAAGACTGCCACTGATTTTTCTCCTTTTCAGTTAGTAAACGGTGTGGAGTTAATACTTCCCATTGAATGTGAAATCCCTTCTCTCAAATTGGAATTTGAGCTCCTACCTGACACTTGAGATTTAGAGTGATGCCTTGTACACCTAGAGAGTCTTTACGAGCAGCGTTTGGATGCCTTTACGACTATCGAGGCAAACAAAACACATGTCAAGGTTTAGTACGATAAGTCTGTCTATCCCCGGTTGTATGCTAAGGGTGACTTGGTCATGTTGTGTGACCAAGCCAAAGAACTGCTAGGGGTAGGCAAGTTTAAACCCATGTGGCATAGTCCTTATATCGTGCGATGTGTTTTAGAAAAAGGAGCCTACGAGTTGGAAGATTATGAAGGGAATAAATTCCCTGAGCCCAGAAATGGGCTCTACTTAAAAAGGTATTATGCTTGAGCCCTAGGCTTGGGCAAAACCCTTTGTATACTAATGTAAATTTAGTGTATATACACCCTTTTCCTTTTTTTTTTGTCTTTGGCTTGCTTATCGAGTCTTCCCTTTTGTTGGAAGATGTCAACGGAGTCTTTGGTCTACGTAGGATTCGCAAATGGACCCAATCATCGTATACAGAACTTAGCTTCCACTGCTTGGGTGATTTACTCACCTGAGGGTCTGCGGGTGTCTTCAGGTGGTGTATGCCTAGGGCCATCCATGAATAATGTGGATCAATACAACGCTGTCATAGAATTATTGTGTGATGCTATCTCACATGGTATTCTCTCTATAGAGGTGCGCCTGGATTCTCAGTTAGTCGTATGTTAGTTGAACATTCGTTACCGTGTGCATGATCCGATGTTACTTCGTTGATTCCTACAGGTACATCTTTTAGAACGACAATTTGATTTTATTACATACATTGACATTCCTAGAAGTTCTAATCATGTATCTGATGCCTACGCTAATTATGTTTTGAATTGGAATTTGTCACATTAATAAAGCAAATAAAACCATTAAATCAATGTACACATTGTAAGATATAAGTACAGTCGAAGATCCCTCTTTATATATTTCCGAAAAATATGGTGTTTTATATTACAAAATTGGGGCTAAAACCCTAAAAAATACATATACAACTGATATACATGTCCCATGACATCTACGCCTATGGCACCAGATGAGTCTCGTGATAGCAAACCACAGTGTTGGCGAGACGCCGGAAGAGTCATACCCATGCTCTAGGTACACTGACAACCTGCCTCTGCATGGCTTCAGGTAGATCCTCCACCTGAACCATAGGAATCCTCTGTGTCAAACGCGACAGGTTGCCCTACATGTTATGAAAGACTCACTTTGCCTCTCCTCCCACTGCCTCATCTCCCTGGTGCCTCCACCTATGTTGTAGGAATCCCTCTAGTCGTTGCATACCCATGTCTGCAACCACACAAGTATGGAGTTAATATTTAAAAAAACCATCCAAAAAATACTTTTGTTATTTTAAATATAAAAATACAAAAAATGAAATATATAAGAAATATTGTTTACCTATGGCACCATAGGCGGCTCCTGGTGGAAGCAGCATATCATGATCACCTTTGAAATCAATTCCCACATAGGGATAATCATCTAGAGCTATGATTTGTCTCCTCCACCAAAATAAAAAATCATCATTGTAGGGTGTTACCACCCTACCTCCCCCCTGCCATCTCATGGCCTCAATCCATTGCGCCATAGTTGGATCACATGGCCCTCTAGGAATGATCTCCACTCTAGGTCCTAGGCTTTGGATCCACTCGAAAAATAATCTACAAAGGATAGAGGAAAACCCAAAGTTTCGCTTTGCCTCCTGCTTGCACTCTATCAGCTAACCTTTCATATTGGTCAACAATGAGGTACACCAATCGTACACGGTAGGTATCGTACACTCCAATGCGTAAAACATAAGTAGTCTCGATGCTTGATGCAGTGAGGCCGACCCTATGATCCTGGTAAGCACAAGCACAATAATCTTTAGGATGAGGTTACCTATATCCTGGATAGGGATTTTACTTCCCACCATGGGATTCCCTTCAACACAGTTGGCCTTGATGTATTCTTCGACCTTCATCCCATTCTCAACCCCGCATGACTTGAGGTACACGACCTCTCCTCAGTGTGAAAGTCATGTCAAGAAGTAGATGTCCTCTACTTCGATCCTTAATGGTTGTCCATCAAGGATAAATCTCTTTATATCCATATCCCAATAGCCCACCAGCATTTCCAATAACCATACTTGGGCCCTCATTCCTTTGAGAGCAAAAAATTGTATAGAAAACATATTTTTAATGTCGCTTGAGCCACCAGATCTCGTTCCACTGCTGCATCTACCTCCTCATGCTCTCTCTCCCTCTAGTCCAACACCATCTTGCAAAAACCAAGTCACTTTTTGAGTTAGAAGCTTATTTTTTGCCATTTTGCGCAAGTATACACTGGTTATCCAAGAACAATTGTGGGTAGGGCCTGATATACGCTCCCTGTAGTTCACACAGGGGCGTATATCTGGTCATATACACAACATATTAGTAGAAACCCGTGTATACCGAAAAACTCAATTTGCGCCCTTAAAAACTAAAAAAATGGATTCTAATTCAACATTGTAAACCGTTGAATTTGAAGAGGATGGGATGAAGAGTTACCTGGACTAGACGGTTTGCGATTTTGTTGCCTACTTCTCCCGCGATCGTCATTTGAATTATGGAGGTATGTTAGTCCAAATTGCACTATTTTGGGTGAAAATGAAAATGACATAGTAAATTTTGATTTTATTACTATTTATTAAACATTTTTACCCATTTGATATAGTTTTCTGCTATTATTTTGTTTAATGGACTAATTCAAAAATGGTTTTAAGCTAGTTTTTGTAGTTTTGACTCAATTTTCTTACAGATTTCAACATCATGGTTGGTTGTTCGTCTCCTCAGGTAGGTATATTCATAACCTAGAATATAGGATAGGTATTCACTACATCGTGCAGTTTTGCATTATCCTTCAATTACCACTTTTTACGCCTTAGATATGAACCCATTTATTGCGACGCATTAACCTACATCTACTATCATAGCATCGTTAATAAATGGTAGAGACTTACCAAACATGGGTACCCTATTTAGAACCTCTTTGTCATTCGGTGCCCATGCTGATATTTTTCCTTAGGATTGGGAGTCCATTAGAATTCGATACATGACTTTACAATGAGCCACATTTCTCCTTCATGCACACATGACCTTATTACCCACGGAATCCCAAAAAATGAGTCTTAGTTAAGCTCTTTTCCGACTCGTTATTAAAAATTGAAAATATCTCTGAGTGATTTGTCCCTTTCACACTCGTTAAAATTAGATTTGAAAGATCATGAGTCTTAGTTAAGCTCTTTTTCGACTTGCTATCAAAAATGGAAAATATCGCTGAGTGAAATTGTCTTTTTCACACTCGTAAATTAGATTTGAAAAGACATCTATTTGGCACAAGTTTACCCCTTTTTCACACCAAGTAGACTAAAATATATAAAAAAAGACATTTTTTGGCATTATAATGTGATTGCATATCATGCCCTTGCTTGCAGTATTGAGCCTTTAGCCAGTTCTCACTTTGCGTTATAAACCATGGCCCAAGAAGTTTTCATCCTCAACCAAGCAGAGACTTGTTTATGTGCTTCGCAATTTGACACCCTATACCCTGGAGGGAACATCACCCTAAGTTTCCATCTCCTGCATGCATCTCCTTGCATTGAGCATAGGTACATTCCACTACTGAAACTAGTTTTTCTTACTTGTGACACTTGTTCCCTCCTCTGTATCGTAGCATTCACTTGTTATGAAAAAACAAAAAAAGACGGGCAGGAAGGGAGTACTATATTGTAATTGGTAGTAATCATGTGGCCTTTGAACAAAGCACAAAGTTATTCATTCCTTGCATCATCGTAATTTTGGGTTTAGCATGGCCTTAGGAAGTTGATCTCGTTACATAATTTTCTCTACCGACTAGTTAATCTTCCAGTAACTATAGAGAACATTATGGATGCCTCCTGCATCTAGTTGTCACATCATTAAGTCTATGTTGTTGGATTCCACTGTATGTCTCATGCTCTTGTTCAAAGGAAGTCTATCAACCTGTGTCGGCCACTCCTCAGAAATATTGACTTTGCATGTCGGTCATACCATCAGTTTGTCTCAGAATCACATGATACTTTGGTCTTATGATGCACCCTGGACCTACTTTCATCATTGGTAGGTCACCTTGAACCCAAAAATCTACATTTCATCATGGGTCATTGACTGGGTGGTTTCCTTTGTGTTCAATGACAAGACATCTATTCACACTTTGGGATTTGTGCAGTGTCTTGGATTCCATTAGCCTTATTAGTGGTTTCCTCACCTTTGTCAGCAGTTTTCTTCATTGGTTTCTATTCATAGGGTCTTTTTCATGTACTTCTTACATTTGGCACACACACAATATGCACAGGGTCGTTGGTTCGTGAACATGTTCTTCATCCTATCTCCACTAAATCATGAAGCTCCTTCTTTGTTCCTCATGCTGACTGATGAGAGATGCCTTAATTCTCTCCTTTTAGTGGGTCTCTTTCCATCGACTTCAGCTCATATATTCTGGAAACGAGACCTAGAGTTTTATGAGTACCTTGAGGCTTGCAATCATTAGTGGTAGGCTCTCTCGCCATTGACATATGGGAATACATCAATGTCTCCTGATCAATGGATCTCTCAAGTGTTTGACAACAGCTCCTTTATTCACATTTGTAGAGATGTACTCGGTGCCTTGATACCTACTTTCATCATTGGTAGGTTTTCTCGCATTTGTTAATGGTATACCTCAATGACCAGTAATCAAATGATGTCTCATCGTGTTTGAACTCAACTCATTTATTCACATGATGTAGACTTGCACCATTGGCAGATTGTATTGAAGACTTGAAGACATCACTTTATGGATGCATCTTTCCTGAGCTGTGGCTTCCATTTCATTGAACCAATATCTATTTGACTTCAGTGATCATGGGAGATTAGATTGTACTCCATGGTATACATATATCTTCACATTGATTTTAAGACTGGTTTCACTGGGCCTTGTTCGTGACTATGATAGCTATTGGCATATAACTGCATTTATACTTACCTACTCATGGCCATGAACACTTGTTGGTATATTTTCCACATGGATCTGCATTGTAATCTTGGCAGCCATGTATGCAAAGTTAGTGCATAATGTAATGAGCAATTGAGGTCATCCAGATGGTTCTCTACCACTCCACTTCTAGGTTATTTATAATTAATTTCGGCCATCACAGATACTCCTATGATCTCACACATTAGGGGGCATATTTTATAGCAAGATTTGCCTCACCATTTCTATCTTGCACAGAGGGACTTTTACCATTTCCCTATGCATACTTATCAATCCCTTTTTGATAAATCCAGAGCCAAAATATATACTTTTCCACATATACGCTCCCTAACTGCTTTTCAATATGTGTATACGTGTGTTGCTCCACTACAAATCGCATATATCAAGATTTGTGCCAGAAAATACAAAATGAGGTCAGGTTTCCATGTCATAGAAAAAGATCTCTGATCTTTAGCCTTCCATATATTGGAAACGTTCTGACTTGGCCCTTCAGTTGCATTATGGAGGCTATAAGAGTAAAATTTCGAGCTATGGAAAAAGAGGAGAAAGCATTCAAATTTGAGAGCAAAGTTACTCTGGAGAAATTACTTCATATTGAGTCTGCATCCCTTTGTCCCTCAAGTCTGAACATAGTGTTCATCCCCCAATTTCTTTCCTTCTTGTCGAGAGGACCTCATTACCTCTTTGCTATGAGCTTTCCTTTGGTGGACGATTGATGTGGTGAAGACCTTGTTGGAAGGAACTTGGTTTCTTGGTTTCGAACCGTGCCGACACAGAAGTCTGTAGTGTTGATACTTCTATTGATAAATTACTAATAGAAATACTCCTTTCCCTTCCTGTCGATATCTTGCAGATATATGATTATTATCCATGGGCATGTTTGTAATTTTTATTAATGGATTTTGTTATCTGATCTGCTAACTCATTTTATATATTGTCACTATATACTTGCATCACTTGTTTGTTGAGAACTTCTTGCAGGTGTAAAGATTTGGGTCAAAGTACTCAACAGTGGAACAATATCAAACGATTGGATCGAGGTAGGCATCTTCCTCGTATTGCAAATTAGTTTATATAGCACATGTTGGAATTGAGTTGATTTCTGCAGTCATATTTGTCTGTTGTGATTTACCCTTGGCCATGGATATTTTTTCCCTTGTAACAGTATTGAAGAGAATCGGCATGCACTTGAAGAGTGTAGTCTAGCGCTGATCAAAGAAACCACACTCCCCTCCTCACATAGAGAATCAACGCGCCCTTGAAGAGTCTAGTCCATTGTTTATAATTGTTGGTGCCATCTCTACCGATGGATGCAATACTGTCAAACGTTGCACCGTTGAGATAAAAGTGCATTTTGTTGGATCCACAGACTCCACCACCTAACCAGAAGATGATTCCTGGGCATCTTTATTTGAGAGCGGCCTGAGTGGCCTCCATTCGATAATGGCATATCTGAGAGCGGCTTGAGCATCCTCCAATCGATAATGGAATATTCGAGAGAGGCCTTCGATATTTGAAAACAATTGGAATTCCCACAACTATTTTTCATAGGGAAAGAGGTTCTTTCACTATGATATTGAACCCACATGATCCTCCTTCAATTATGACGCTCCTCCAAAATCAACACACCTTGAATTCCCTACGTGCTCTGATACCATTTGCTAACTCTAGCGACCAATTAAAAACTAGTATGCAATGGAAAATGGTTCATAATAAATAGATCAAACATGAAAACACGAAGGTTACGTGGTTCGCCCAACTTCAGGCTACATCCACCAAGCAGGTATCGATTCTCTTATTGTTCAAATCATGAATATTACAACATGCTCACTCTGGTCATCTCATTCACTTAGCCTCTACGGGAATACAAGAATTTATAATAATCTACATAATAAATTGATTTATTGAATGCAGTCATATCCAAATCTAACTTAGCCTCATTAGTTACAACAAGCACTGAATTATAGGATCTAAAATCCTATTCCTGGAGGAATTCATTGTCACCAAATTCCAACAAGATCTCGTGCTTCCCAACAAATATACTTTACTTATAGTCTACTAAATTTTCTAAATTGTCAGTTCTAGTACACTATTCCTCTGCCTATTCAATTTGAGGGAATCAAGGAACATACTTGTGTATTTTTGTGGCTGAATATAAGTGCACCCAATATCTAGGTACATTATATACCTTAAGTTAAGGTAGTGTTAAATTCAACGAACAATATTTATAGACATAAATATTTCCTGGAACTTACGTTTCCTACTTCCTCTGTGCACCTAGCATACTATGATGTTTTTCATCTCTAGTGTCAATGCCCATATGCTGAGCTTAACTTCCGATGACTCGTGACTCTTCTCTTCTCAGTTTCATCATCAAGTATGGTGATCAATTGAAAAAAAATACAAACTAAAAAACAATAAAATTCCTTGTATAATAAAGTCATAAAAGAAGCAACAAAATTCGAACCTATAACCTTGTACTAAGTAAGAAAATCATGAAGCTTTGTGGGATTATATGCATCATCATGGGTTAAAGTTAAATATTCTACGACATAAACCAGTCCATGCTACTTGCTTTAAGAGAGAAAACTTACATTTGAAATACTTGTTGTTTTTCTTATGTTTGGTGCATTGAAATGATGAAATGCACAAAACCAATTATCTCATATGTGAGTTGCATGGCTTCAAGATTTAAGATCATCAATAATCTATAATATGTCTCCAATTTGCCTTGTCTTGTAACGAATATGCTAACCAAAGATAAATAGTAGAATACCAACTAAATCTTAAGGATGGAATTTATCTAGATATAAAATCATATTAAATTGGTCACAAACTTTTCTCTTCAAGTAGTAATTCAAGACACACTTTTCTCTTGAAATAGTAAGCTCTTGATCAATGAAGTTGTGTCGAACATGAAATCTTGTGGAAATGCACTCATATCGAGCGTATATGTTGTTAATTGAAATTCACTTGTGGAAACACTCTCATATCAAGTGTAAATGTTGTCAATTGAAATTCAAATATAGAGTTATTAAAATTAAGTGACCATCTAGTCTTAATCACCATCCTCCTCCTCATGCTCTCCATCAACTCTCCTCCATTAATTATTTCTCAGCCCACATATCCCTACCAATAAGCTCTCAACTCAAAATTCCTTTGTTGACAATAACATAGATTTAGTGTGTCAAGCATCACAGTGCTCGAGTCATTGAAAGTCATCTTTGTAGGTCAATTCTGCTCTAATGGAGTTGGGGACCTAAATGTATCAAGGTGAATTGTTGATGTGCATTATGTGTTGTATGATAGTTCCTATGAGAAGTGGAAAGAGGTGAAGTGGTTGCACCTAGGATATGTGAATAGATTTCATGTTGGATTGAAGTTGGGAATTTCAATAATAAGAATAAGACTAAGCTAGGGTGAGTGCAAGTTAATGATGGTCTCTCATGACACGTTACTGGCAACGAAAACATGGAAAAACAACAATCTGTTAACTTGGAGGGATTATTCAAGGTAATTTTACAATGAATTTGAATATGGTGTAAGAAGATGAAAAGTAGGAAATTGAATTAGCTTTCTGAATATATAACTTGTATTCATAGAAATTGTGAATAACTATGTGAAATTTGATTTTTTATAATAGTCATATGTTATTTTTCCAACAAAATATAAGGTATATGTCTTTGTTCAGGTAAGTGTTGATAACCTTAACGATGGAATTCCATTCCAAAAACTTGTATAATTGTAGAGAACCCGGTGTTATAGTGCAGTGTATTTTTTGGAATTTATAATATTAATTTTATATATTTTTAAAATTATGAAAGTCAATATATCCTTGAAATTACAAGGCCTTTTGTTGGTGCATGATAAGATGGTCTTAACATGATAAAAATAAATAAAAATAGATTATAGATATCAGTCTCCTCTAGTGCATCATATAACTCATTTTAGAAATGGTTAGGCTGACAAAAATTTATAGAAGAAACAATAGAGGTATCTATTCTAGGATTTTGATATATGCAAAGACAAAAATAGATTAAAAATAGTAAACAATATTAATTAAATAAAAACTATATATTTGGAATCAACATAGCAGACTCTATCTATGTATTTAGTTTCTTCAACAACCGAATTCTATAGCCTATAGAAAAACAACGTCAAAGTTAGAGATATAGAGAGATATTCACAAAAATGGAGGTATTTTGTCAATTTGTAGACCGAACCACTAGGTTTGTCATCTCGAACTTAAATCCAAGGCAACCAAGGTAGCATACATGTATGCTAAAGTTGTCAATCTCGCCCAAAAAAAATTAATTCAAAAGAACATGTACGTGATTTAGGAACACGCACACGTTCCTAAAGTGTGTGCACATTCCTAAAACAGGTGTGCATTATTAGGAACATGAACACGTGTGTGTTCCTGTTAACACTAAATAACTCTCTCTCTCTCTCTCTCTCTCTCTCTCTCTCTCTCT
>ML797123.1:122273-153653 GCA_009831015.1 Picea engelmannii
GAGTTTTTGCTGGTAAAGCTTTTTCATTTTACTTACAGCTAATTATTTTTCGTTCGTTTCATTACCCTTTACAAAAATCATACAGTTACAGGAAAGAGCCTTGCGTTTGTAGTCCTATTTCGTTCTTCACACAAAGTTTTCTCGTATGTTCGACCGAATGGAATCAGCCATAAAAATTTATTTCTAAATCACTTCCATTATTTAACTGTTCCTCAATGACTTTATCTAGAGTAATTCAACCTAATATTCAACTCGGGATATTCGATCAAACTAATATAGCGTTAAATCTTCTCAATACGACTCTTAAAACTGCTGATACCCGAGAAGAATTAGAACGTTCATGGATGGCCATTGAACAAGACATTGTAACCCAGGAACAGTTGGAAGCCAGACAACGTGAACGCAGGAATCTTCATTAGCTTCCCACACCAAGGTTAGCGAAAACCTCTATCAACTATTATCATATTTTCGGATGCCTTGACACTGTACTTTAAGCCTTAGTACAGACTCAGGAACAACACCCCACATGCATGTTCCTCCCAAGAGTATACACCTTCACAAGAATAGTACATCGGTGCTTCACCTCTTCTCTGGGCCTTAGAAACAGGCTCGATCAGGAACTCGCAAAGCTCTGTAGCTAGTGTTGGACTCTCTCTAGAAGAAAACCACTTTCCCAACAAACTCCCTCACCTAGAGAGAGTTTCTCATGGGTCTGACAAACTGCCTCTTCTACCACATGCCTGACAGCCCAGTTCTTCCACCATTTTCCAAATCAATTCCTGCAAGTTCAGGATGACAGCAACGATAGCATCTTGGGTTAACTCACAGGTGACAATACAATAGAAATAGAAAAATGGGGTGTGGAAACAGGAAATGACAACAGGTCACTAAGACACAACACGGTTCAGGTAACACTAGGTTCATGATGCATGACAAGCAATTCACATAGAGGTCAAACAAAAACTCAATAGTTCAGACAGAGGATGTATCCTCTTCTCAAGAAAACATCGCAGGCTTTAGGTTTCAGAGTTGTGTGAGGCTTACAGAACTCAGACGCAGAGATCCCTCGGTTCAGACAACTGATGGAAGAATGGAGAACCAACCCCTATCCCAACTCAATTCTTTGGTTAAATTGCATGTTCCTGGGCCAACACATGTCGTCCATGAGGCTGCATGTGCTCCATCAGCATGTGTTCCCTCTTGCACATGTTCCCCCTTCCAGGAACTTAGGATAAAGACATACCTTTCACATAACTTTTGGAATAATAATAAATTATTATTCCTAAGGACTTAATCCCCTAAGATTAGCCCCTAAGCTCAACACTTATGTTTCCAACCTTTTAGCCCATTTTCCCTTACTGACCTTGTGGAAGCTTAGTCCCCCATCACTCTTTCTTCATGTTCGGTATGCACACAATGATGTTTAATATTTATTAATGTTCTTCATATTACATATACAAAAACAGACTCCTGACCTTTAACACTTAGGCTCTCCATCCTAATAAACACATAAGCCTACCAGCTTATCAATACTCGGCTCACCAGTCTACAAAACATTATTTATAATTAATAAACATGATTACAACAAGGCTCATCCTTGGGTATATTACAATCCCCTCCCCTTATTTTTGCACTATCCTCAGTGCAACTCTTTACATAGCACCAACAAGATTTTCAAAATATTCAAAAAAATGCAGGTATTCTACCCGCATAGCATCCTCATGCTCCCATGTTGTGTCCTCAGGACCGTACCAGGTCCACTAGACCTTTACAAGCCCTATGGCTAAATTCGGGAGCTATTTTCTTTTTCGGTCCAATATGTGCATAGGATGCACTTGCAAGACATCTTCTTGCTCCACCTGAATCACATTCCAGTCGATTACATGATTAGCATCAGGTATATATTTCTTAAGCAATGAAACATGAAACACATTATGTACAGTCATGGATGCAGGTAATGCAAGCATATATGCAACTGGCCCAATCCTTTCTAGGATTTCAAATGGTCCGCAAAATCTGGCTGCCAACTTGGCACAGTTTCCCAGCTTCAGGGAACTTCTATTGGCTTTTACTTTTAGGAAAACATGATCACCCACTTTAAATTCTCTATGGGTTCTGTTCGTATCAGCATAACTCGTCTCTCTGTCTTAGGCAACTTTCAAATTCTGCCTAATTTTTAGCATTTGATTTTCCATTTCCTTGAGAAAATATGGCCAAACTACTGCCCTATCAGCTGGATTATCCCAGCTTACTGGAGTATTGCACATTCTACCATAAATTTCTTCAAATGGGCTCATCTTCAACGATGCTTAATACCCATTATTGTAGGCGATTTCTACCAAATTTAGGTAGTCTTCCCATTTTGATGGGTTTTCCATCACATACATCCTTAGTATGTCTTCTATTAATAGATTCACCTTCTTTGTCTACCCATCAGACTCAAGATGACAGGTTGTACTAAATTTCAGATTCGTTTTGAACCCCTTCCAGAAATTTGAGGTAAATTTTGGGTCTCTTTCAAACATAATTGTCTTAGGGATTCCGCGCAATCATGTTACTTCCCTCAGAAAGATGTTGACAAAATCTGCTGCCTTATGAGTATTCTTTAATGGAATGAAATGGACAGCTTTCGTAAGCTTGTCCACCACCACCATAATTGAATCATGTTGCTTTCCTGTTCTGGGCAATCCTGTGATGAAGTTCATTGTCACTACCTCCTACTTTCACTCAAGAATGGGTAAGGGTTGCAGCAACCCTGCTGGGTGTCTATGCTCATCTTTAACCTTCTGGCACTCCATACATCTTGCGATGTATTCAACAATCTCCTTTTTCATACCTGTCCAGAAATAATGTCTCTTGACTATTGCCATGGTTTTATGATATCCAGGGTTCCTTGCATAAGGCACATTATGAATTTCATGCAAAATCATACGTTTAAAGTCCTGAACATTAGGTATATAAATTGTGTTCTTGTATAGAAGTGTTCCATCTGTTTCCAATTTATACTTTTCCACTTTCTATGGCATCTTGCCTTGTTGTAGCTTTGCTACCATCTCCATGTACTACAAATCTGCATTTGCAACTTCCAAAATTCTTCCCTTTATATTAGTTCGGTACATGCTAATGGTTGTAGCATGTAACTCATGTACTCTCCTATTGAGTGCATCAACCACTTTATTCTCCTTCCCTTTGATATGCTTGATATCAAAATCGTACTCATAGAGAAACTCCAACCACCTACTCTGTCTAACGTTCAAGGTTGGATGATCGAACAAATACTTCAGACCATTATGGTTTGTTCTCAGTTCGAAGCTCCTTCCCATGAGGTAATGCCTCCCCTTCTTTAGAGCGTGTACTATGGCTTCCAACTAGAAATCATGAGTGGTATAGTTCCTTTCATGCTCTTTCAACTTTCTAGACTCATAAAAAATTACGAATCCATTCTGACTGAGGACTCCTCCCAGTCATTCTTTGCACGCATCAGTGCATACCAATAAATCTTTGTTTGAATATACAATCCTCAAGATTGGAGCACTAGTTAACAATTGCTTCAATTGCTGAAATATTTTCTCACAATCCTCTGTCCACTGAAACTTATTCTCCTTCCTTTGCAAGGAAGTGATAGGGTTAGCTATCCTTGAGAACCCTATGATAAACCTTTTGTAATAACCATCTAAACCCATGAAGGATATAACTTATGTCATGTTCTTTGGCACTGAACATCCTCTAATGGCCTCAATCTTCTCAGGATCTACAACTATCCCATCCTTCAAAATAATATGCCCCAAGTAATGGATCTGTTTTTGATAAAATTAACACTTTCTTAGCTTGGCATACAATTGGTGCTCTCTTGGCACCTACAACACCATTCTCATATGTTTTTCATGCTCTTCCTTCAACTTGGAATACACCAGGATGTCATCCAGGAATACTATGAAAAACTTGTCTAGATAGTCCCTAAACACACCATTCATTAAACACATAAAAACAGCGGGTGTGTTCGACAACCCAAATGGCACCACTGTGAATTCATAGTGACCATACCTTGTTTTAAAGGTGGTCTTGTTGATGTCTTCATCCTTTATCCTTACCTGGTGATATCCCGGCCTGAGGTCTATCTTCGAAAATATCTTCGCATCCTTTAACTAATCAAAGAGGTCATAGAACCTTGGCAGAGGATATTTTTTCTTCATATTTAATTTGTTCAATTGTCTGAAATCGATACACAATCTCAGTGTTCCATCCTTCTTCTTCACGAATAGGATCAGGGCTCCCCAAGGTGACACACTTTGGTGTATATACCCCTTCTTTAAAATCTCTTCAAGTTGTAATTGTAGCTCTTTTGGCTCCAGCGTACTCATTCTATAAGGATCTTTTGACACTAGAGTTGCTCCATGCATCAAGTTTACAGAGAAATCAATATCTCTCCTCGGGGGTAATCTTGGTACCTCCTGGAATACATCTTCAAAATCCTTTAGTACCGCATGATATCCAATCTTTGAGACCTCATCCTTAGATTCTTCCTCCACATGGGTTGCAAATAATTGACAGCCTTTTTTGTAGCACTTCTTCAGTTGCATTGCTGAGATTTCTCTGATAGCAATAGCTCTGGAAATTCCTTGGACTGTTATCCTATTTTCTTCCTCATCCAGGCAAGTGAATTCCTTATTACGACAGTCCAATATGGCATGGTGCTGGTCCAACCAATCCATCCCAATTAGAAATTCATAAGAACCTAAAGACAGAACATTCAATTCAGCCTTTGTGCTCAATCCATTCATGTCCATAGGACATGACTTAACCAACTCAATAACTTTTCTCTTGGTTCGTGTAGACAACTACACTAACCAAGACTTTTCATGTTGGATTCTCAACAAATGCAAACTTTCCACCACTCTAGGATCTATATAACTATGGCTAGCCCCTGAATCAATTAAAATAGTAAATGGTTGGTTGTTAATCAAACCTTCTACTTCAATCATGTGCGATTTAATTTCATCTTGCTTGTTGTCCAGGGCTGCATAGATCCTTGGCATTGTACTACTCATGTCCTCCACTATTTCAGCTTGCTGAACATTACGGACAACTCTCACTTTTCCATTTTTGTAGGGACAATCTTTGTACTTATGGTTTCATTGACAACCCCAACACTGAATGGGCATCTGTCTTGGCCTTTGTTCCCCCACTTCATCCATTCTCGGCTCTCTAAACGATTGATGTACTTGAGGACTATTTCTAAAAAAGGGAGGTTTGTTTCCCTTCTACCTCTGCTCTTTCTTGAACTTCTTCTAGTCATCCCAAGCCTTCCGAAAGGTAGGCTTTTCTCTTTGTTGTTCATATAAGCATTTCTCTCTTCTTATCGTTTCTTCCATGGTTTTAGGGTCATCATACTGGATCTTGTCCCCAATGGAAGATGGAAGTCCACTCAAATACCTTTGAATCTTAACAATTTCCTCTTTGATGAATGAAACATACTTCAACAATTCCAAAAACCTATGTTCATACTCATTAATGGTCACGCTGCCTAGTTTGAGTTCAAGGAACTCTTTCATATTTCTGTCATAATATCTCTTAGTCAAATACTTGTTCTCAAAATACCTCTTGAATTCCTTCCAAGTGATATTTTTCTCTCTAATGTGTTGCACCTGTTGGTCCTTGACCAAGTTTTGGGAGATCCTTGGTCAAGTTTGACCTATTTTGGGACTTTGACAGACTATCAAAGATGGAGCGCAAGACAAAGAAGAGATCATGGGATATCGACCCCTTTTTGGGTCCTTTTTGGGAATTGGGAATATGTAACAGGTATAAGATGTTGTCCCATGGGTTTACCCATGTTTAGGCCTATTTTGTAAAGTACAAATAAGTAGCTAGGTGACATAAGTAGCCTGGCTAATAAGCCAAGTGCTAAGTGCAAGTATGGTTTGTAGATGCTCTGTGAATATTGTGAAGAACTTGTAGAGCTAAGTGCAAGTGGTTGTAACAGACTATGAAAGGTTGTGTGCTAGACCTAGCTCGGGTAAGGAAGATCTGGCGAGGTGCGCGCAGATATCCTATCCTATGCGGAGTAGGGTTTTTGTGGTTTTTTGCACGTAGATGACTGATTGAAGCTAATAAAGAAGAAGAGTTGGTGGACATAGCCTCAGGGTGGGGGTGAACCACGTAAATATTATCTTATTATGCTTTGTGCAATGTGATGGTGTATTTATGTGTTATTTTCTAAGTGATTAATATAGGTAGATAGATAAATCTATTTATGCTTTGTTCTTATGATGAATCTGGATGCTAGATATGACATAGGTGAATGTGCTTAGTGCTTGAATCTACTATATTTGATCCATTTATTTATGCTAAGTGCTTAAATACATTAGATTAGGGTGAATGTTGCGATGCAATGTTTTCTCTGCAGAGTAGATATTGGTTAAATAATGATGAACTAATGGTGCTAAGTGATCTATTAAGTATTATAATCACAGATCTGTGTCCCAACTAAGGTTACAGACACCTGAGTCCTGCAACCATCCTTGCCTCTACCTCAAGTGATACTTCATCTGCTTCGCAGGTGTTTCCGAAAGGGCCGGTAGTTAGGGTTTTCTTGGTGTGTTGTTGTAGCGTTGAACCCTGGGTCTACCCCTGTGCCAACAAATGGTTCCATTGTTGGGACCTGAAACTGGGAAGAAGAAGCTCTGTGCAAAGATCCGACTTGAAATTGTGAAAGCTTTGTGCGTAGATTTGTTGCTCTAGTGCACAGTACTCTACCTAGTTTGAAAAGCTTTGTGCTAAGGAAAATAAGTCTGATCTAAAGAAAAGAGGTAATATCTAAAAGCTTTGTGCTCTGAGAAAGGAAAAAGTGAGACTTTTTTATTAAAAGAGGTAAGATCTGAAAGCTCTATGCTCTGATAAAGGTAAGAATATTGAAAAGTTCTAGATCTGAAAGTTTTGTGCTATATAGAAGTAAGCTAAGTGGAAATTTTTGTTTCAATAGTATGGATCTAGGTATGTTTGATAGATTATATCCTAGCTTGAAAACTAGGATATTAATTGATGAAAGAATATTTTATATGAGTAGATTCGATAATAATAGTGAAAAATAGGTTATACCTATGCATAGAAAGAATGTTTGGACTAATAAGTGCATGCAGGATCCTAGAAATAAATGTTTGTAGCTTACCTACCATGATCCTAGCGTGCAGTACAGGAAAGGTTGGGGATCATTTTAAAGAAAGAGAGGATTAACCCTTTGTTACAGTTGCAGGAGACCGAGACATCTCGCTAAGGAATGCGCTAGGAGAAGACCCATTTTTCTTTGTTGCAAAGCTATGGACCATGAAGTATTGGATTGTCCTAGAATGATTGATAAGCTTGAAGAAATAAACATGAGACAAGAAAACCCTAGGACAGATCCAGAAACTAAGATTATGACAGAATCCCAGAAAGAATCAAAGAAAGTATTGCTACAAATGAAAGAAACCCTGAACGACCACCGACATGTTAGATTATTAGAGATCTTCAAAGAACAAGAATTCCTTGAAGCAAGAATAGGAGACTTCGACATTGATTGTGTTCTAGATGAGGAAACACAGGTGAATATCATAATAGAGAGAACTTGGGAAGCTATAGGGAGGCCTACTATGATTCCTTCATTAGGAGGAATAGGACTATTCAAAGGAAAGTTGAGAAACCCATGTGGAAAGCTCACCCGAATACCTATGAATGCCAATGGAACTTCGACATAGGAAGATTTTGAGATTATTAAATTTATTGAGAAAAGTGCCCCATTTACCATGCTACTAGGAAAACCTTGGATTGAAAGAGATCAGGATAGAAGGAAAGAAGAAGAGGAAGTTCTAGAACAAAAGAAGCAAGAGTTAAAAGAATTCATGACTAGAAGGATCGCACACTTGATTGAAGAACAAAAGAACAGATCGAAGTTATTTAACAGCAGAGGCCCAGATGTCGAAGTTGCAAAAACACTAGAAGACCCACAAAAGATTGAAGTACCTACTCTAGATAAAGAAGAAGGATCACCCTTGAATCTTAGGAAAGAATCTCAACCTCATGAAGTAACTATGCCAAAAGAAGGTAAGAATCAGAATGGAAAAAGGCATACCAAGACGAAGCTCACTGGGAAGAAGGCTAGAAAGATAAGTAAGAAGAGAGCTAAGATCGACAAGTTGCATAAGGTTCCAGAGGGAACCTCGGAGAACGAAAATTTTCAAAATTGGAGCTTCATCGGGATATCAAAATAGCGGCACATGGCAGTTCTCCATGGTGAAGCCATATAGACATTGGGGACATTATAACCATTAGAGCAATGCTCTGAATGGGTAGAAAGACATTTATGGTCAGATATCTTTCCATCCAACCATTGGGACCACACCATAATGGATAGAATAGAGTTAATGAAGGCTTCATAACCGTTGCAAGTGACCTGTTGCCGAGTTACCTATTTATCCCATCACGCCATGCACCGAGAACACTTTTTCCAAATGAGAGTTTGAGCTTGCAGACTAAGTTGATTTTGCACAGTGATCATTGCTCTCTTTCTCTCTATCCAATTACTATTTCTAAGTTACTCCCTAAACGTGAGATTGTTAACCCCAAGCATGTATGTCAAATGAGTTGAGAATTGCAGAGAAAGTTTTTGAAGAAGTTCTAATCAACCTCATGAGTGAAAGAGTCATGTCGATGTCTATAGGTGTAAAAGAATCATTGACGAGAGGACTTCCATCCTCTTCGTCTACTGCTCGTAGAGAAAGACCATCCCGACCTTCAGATGAAAAGAGAACCACGCACAAGGATGATCTAGTGAATTCCAAATTGATCCTGACCATATTACCCACCTATATACCACCTTTGATCGGCACAGTAAATCGAGACAGTGTTCCCAGATATTTTGAATACACCTTGGTTACAGTGTACCTCTCGAAGGGGATATGCACAGTTTGAGAAAACCAAGATAATATTGCAGCGTTGAATTTTAGAGAATTCAACCTCAGAGATGACAAATTATATAACATGCTCTCACCACATAAGTACCTGACAAGAACTAAGGGGAAGAATTCGAAGATAATCCCCCAGTCGTGGACTATGAACCTCGTATAGTCCACCTTGTTGAACGTCATGAAGATTCCCCACTTTGGTAGACACCAGGAAGTCAATGCCTGTGTCAATATGTTGCTTTCTTGTTACCATGGTGGATATTTGTGGCTAAACCACCATATAACAATTGATCCGATGTGGATCAATCAAATCACATGGTTGAGTATGCAAGGACCTGATCCACAAGAGTTTTACCCTGGAAAATCTATGGATCACGCTCTAGCATAGAAGATCAAGGATACTTATGGAGATGTCGAGAAGGGAACATGAGGCTATAAGGTATCTTATATCCATAGTGGTGCAGTGCGCCTCGCCTATCAGTTAATTTAGTATAAAAGAACCGACCTACCCAAGTCACCAGTTTTGTATTCAACCTCACAGGGAAGTGTGTGGAAGGCCCTTAGATGAACTGGGTGAAGTACCTAGTGAACCAGTTGGAAATCAACTACAGAGAATCCCAGGATCAAGGATATGAATTTCATTTCAGCTGGATCTTGATCCTTATAGATGTTATTTCCTGGGAGATGCCGGAAGGTACAAACTTCCCAAAAATCGAGCCATTTGAACCACTGGACACGAAATTCAGTACACTGTGGAATTCAAGCGATATGAATAAACAGTGGTAGTCAAATCTTATTTTTCATACCTACTACAATTAGCTGAAGATATCCATACAGTTCGAGCCTCACATGACTCTGAACACTCTACACCAGTTCATCCCTTTGATGAATTTCAGCACTGACCGACATTTTATTTACATCACAGTGCGCTCCGACGAACAAAAGTAACAGCTTCAGTGCTACTACAAGCCGATGAAGGAGGACTTGGAGGAGATCACTAAGGACTGGTCGGTAGACCTCTTTATCCCAGTAGATCCTGCGGAGATATCTGACATCGCCAGCCCAAAAAATGCACAGGATACACCTGGACCTAGCAAGACAAAGAAGACCAAAGAGTTCCAAGAATTAGACAGTGCATACGTTATAACTGCTTCCATATCACCAGAGTGAGGAGGTGATTGTGAATAGTTGAATGACAAAGAAGTTGAATAGAATCAAAGAGATGAGGTTGATCCTCTAGAGAATTGGAAAGTTTCACCTCTGAAACCTTCCTCCCAGAAGAAATCGATGGCCTCCATGACCAAGATACAAACTGTCCTCACCTTCGATGACTTCGACTTCCTCATAGCAGCCCTATAAGATGCTTCACTGGAAATAGAAGAGAAACAAGAAGAAAATCAAGAGGATATGTATGATTAAATTGAGACTGAACTCTGAGGGGTATAGCAGGCCCTACATTCTAGCCGCGTAGTCTCCACTGTGTCGGGAGAACCAGAATTGGGAGATGAGCCAGCTCAACTCCACCGCCTAGCCGATACAGTCGAAGCTCGCCTTCGTCGAGCACAGGATGAAATAGATAAATCCAACCAATATTTGACATAGCTACAAGGAGTACTCTTAGAGAAATGTAGTGTTGCAAAATAGGAAAAGCTTTCTCTCCAAGAGAAGTTTGATGAAGAAAAAACACAACTACAATAAGAAAAGGAACAGTTTCTCGCGGAGCAACTCGAAGTAAAAGAAGCGGTCGACAGAGCACTTCGCTCTGTGACAGTCTTAGAAATGAAGGTAGAAGACCGAGTTACACAGTATGTGAACTAGCTCATGGAAGCCATCCAGTAGCTACAACAATGCATAACAGATTTGGAGCTATGAACTATACCTAAGACCCCACAAGATGTAAGAGACCAAATAGAAGCAACCGCCTGAAGCGCAATTGAAAGGATAAAGGATCTTACCTTGGAATGTAAGAAACTCACTGATCATAGTGCCCAGACCTATGAACAACTCATGGAGAACCCAGAATTGAAGGAACTAGAGTCGCAGCTCCAAGAGGACAAATATCAAGATGAAAAGATACAGGTGTAGTTGAAGCCCCTGTCAGCTATGGAAAGAATGAAGCGATCCCAAGAGCAACGGACCTCCCAACAATAGATCTGCACTATCCAGAGCAAATTTATGGAAGTAACTCAGAGGCTCCAAACATACAAGATAATGCATACCAATTTCTTACATAGGTAGAAGGCCAAGGACTAGAGATAGAGAAGGATGTCACTACAGCTGAACAACGTCTAGAGGGACCTATCAACGATGCAGTCATCCAAGAGTTTTTTCAATAGAAGGTTGTAGCACAACAACAAATCGAAGAATATCAAGGCGTTTGAAGCAGAACTAGTCAGACCAAAGTGACTCGGGATGAGTCACAGGTGAGTGTTGGGGGCCTATTGGCCCTTAACCAAGTTTTGGCAGATCCTTGGTCAAGTTTGACCTATTTTGGGACTTCGATAGCCTATCGAAGACGGAGCACAAGACAAAGCAGAGATCATTGGATCTCAACCCCTTTTTGGGATTTTGGAATATGTAACAGGTATGGGATGTCGACCCATGGGTTTACCCATGTTTAGGCCTATTTTGTAAAGTATAAATAAGTATCTAGGTGGCATAAGTAGCCTGGCCGATAAGTTAAGTGCTAAGTGCAAGTATGGTTTGTAGATGCTCTGTGCATATCATGAGAAACTCGTAGAGCTAAGTGAAAGTGGTTGTAACAGATTGTGAAAGGATGCATGTTAGACCTAGCTTGGGGAAGGAGGATCTGGTGAGGTGTGCGTAGATATCTTGTCCTATGCGGAGAAGGGTTTTGTGGCTCTGTTCATGTAGATGAGAGATTGAATCTAATAAAGAAGAAGAGTTGGTGGACGTAGCCCAAGGGTGGGGGTGAACCATGTAAATACTATGTTATTCTACTTTGTGCGATGTGTTGGTGTATTTATGTGTTATTTTCTAAGTGCTTTATATAGGTAGATAGATAGATCTATTTATGCTTTCTGCTTATGATGAATTTGGATGCTAGATCTGACATAGGTGAATGTGCTCAATGCTTGAATCTGTTATATCTGATCCATTTATTTATGCTAAGTACTTAAATACATTAGATCATGGTGAATGTTGTGATGCTCTGTTTTCTATGCAGAGTAGATATTGGTTAAATAATGATGAATTGACGGTGCTAAGTGATCTATTAAGGATTATAATCACATATTTGTGTCCTAGCTAAGGTTGCAGACACCTAATTCCTACAACCACCCCTGCCTCTACCTCGAGTGAGACTTCATCTTCTTCGCAGGTGTTGCTAAAAGGGTCGGTAGTTAGGGTTTTGTTGGTGCATTGTTGTGGTGTTGAACCCTGGGTCTTCCCCTGTGCCAAAAACACCTACACAAGTTGATCCCACCACATGGATGATTTCCCTTTCAGTTGATACATCGCAATTCTTCCTTCTGCATATGAGGAATAATTCTGTAGTTGGAATTATTTCCTCATACCGAGCAACCATGTTTCAGCATCTTCCTCCTTCTGATGTTCTCCATCAAATGTAGGAGGCTTAATCTTGTTCATCTCTCCCTTCAATTCATCCACTCCATATCTCTTATGCTTCCTGGTAGGATATGGGCTTGAACTATTGTGTATCCTTCTCTTGGAGTGACCTTGGGAGTGATGATGGTGTCTACCCACACTCCTTGACCTTATTCCATCAGGATTCTGGTGACTCCCTATTCTTCTCGAGTCACTCTCCTTATACAAATTCTTTTCTATTCTTTCCAAACTCTTAAACAACTTTATGTTGAATTCTCCTTCTTTTTCCTGAGCTTTTCTGAGACTTCTTCTATCTTCTCGGTGAGTTTGGGCATCTTTTTTCAATCCTTCAATGATCTTCCTTATATATCTCTTCTCCATGGCCATTGGAGTTTTATCCTTCAACTCCCAAATGAACATCCATTCTCTTTGCTTCGTCCTTGGAACTAGAAGCAATATGTTCCCTTTTCATTTCTTTTGCACTCAGTGGCAATTCTATTCAGTTTTGGTGCTCATTAAACTTCTTCAAACACAATGTGCAGACAACCGGAATTTTCAGGTCATTATTCCTTAACAAATCCCATAGAATTCATCAACAACTTAATTCAAGAAAACATTCAATTTCCATGAATTTTTCTGAGCTCTGGTTAGCTCTGTACTGGACTTGGGCCTTAGCCCTTTTCTCTCAGTTCCCAAACCCACTCGACCAGGGTTCGTGACCAAACACTATATCTCAATTTCCTCTAATCGAAACTTTGGGGTTTCAGGATTTCGGTCCTAGAGGCTCTCACACTCGCTTCCCTCTCCAACTCTCGACTTCTGAACTCCTGACCTTTCTAGTCACCGAGACCATAGCACAACTATCACCAACCAGGTTGGTGACACGTGTTTCTCTTAATAAGATCCATGTCACCCTAGGTGACTCCCTTCGGCCCCACTACATCTACTTTTTCCTTCAAGGCCCACTGGCATGTTGCACACATCCCATGGGTCCACACCCATCCAAGTGACGTCAACCTAACCCACTACTTTAGCTCTTTAGGATTTCACGATTTCGCGCTTCGGGAGTTTGTGCATAAACACATCCCACTTCTCCTGACAACTGAATTCTCAAAATTACCCTCTTCTCTTCTGCTTGATCCAATGGTCAAGATATTTTTCCTAGATCTACGGTGTAGATCTTCTCGGGACTTTGGAGTTTCAGGTTTCGGGGGTTTGTGCCTTAGCATACCCCACTTTTCCCAACAATCGAAATCCTGAAAGGCTTCTTGGATATCCTCTCTACACCTTCTCTGGATTTGACGGTCATAAAGGGCTCTCCTTTTTAAAAACAGATCCTACGGCTCCAACACCCCAAGTGTTGAGTTCTCTCTCTTTCTGTGGTTAAATGCGATGCCTGACTACGATTTTATTTCACTGCTACTTCTCCTGATATTCACACACAACCAAGTAACCCCTTGGCACTTAGAAACATTCTAAGGTTCAAAATTAGTCCTTCAGACACAATTTCCTATCGAAACCTTGGGTCCAAAGACCACTTATCTAGCGCTCAACGTTGAAATCTTGTGTTCTGATACCATATTGTAAGGTCCCCAGCCATCAACCGACTTATTGGGAAATGCTACTACGTGGAAACATTCTCATACTATGTAGTATTCACTTAAATGAAGTGAAATGGATTAACATAGTAAACATATAATTATTGCTAACATACATAATTAATGGAATAAACAATAATATCATTGCAACGGAATACATGATAATATTGCAAGCATCACAGACATGAATTTTAATTGAATTTAAACACATGCATATACTTATCTTTGAAACTGTAGTAACTTCATCAACCACGTGCAGACCTTCCACGAACCTCCCATCCTTATACCATGCTACTAATCACGCTCAGCAGTGGGTAACCCCCGAGCTGGGACTAAGCTCCACCCAAGGTAAGGGAATCCTAGACTAGGCTGAGGTTATAGGAAAATTGCACAGAGAAACCAGAAGGATTCTCTCCAGGAGCCTTCTTACGCCCACTACTCATGGACTCTCATTCCCCACATGCCTATTTAACCCAGGAGTATACACCTTCACAAGAAAAGTCCATCGTTGCTTCACCTCCCCTCTAGGACTTGGCAACAGGCCAGATCAGGAATTCGTAGAGCTCCGTAGCTGGTGTTGGACTCTCTCTGGAAGAAAACTACTTCCCCAGCAAACTCCCTCACCTAGAGAGAGTTTCTCATAGGCCTGACAACCTACCTCTTCTACCACGGGCCTGACAGCCTGGTTCTTCCACCAGTTTCCAAATCAATTACCGCAAGTTCAGGATGACAACAATGACAACATCTTGGGTTAACTCGCAAGTGACAACAACAACGGGTTAACTCATAGGTGACAAAAACAACGGGAAAACGAGGTGTGGAAATAGGAAACGACAACAGGTCACTAAAACACAACACGGTTCAGGTAACACTAGGTTCAGGATGTGTGACAAGAAATTCACACAGAGGTCGAACACAGACTCAACAGATCGGGTAGAGGATGTATCAGCTTCTCAAGAAAACATCACAGGCTTCAGGTTTCAGAGCTGTGTGAGGCTTATAGAACTCAGACGCATATATCCCTCGGTTTTGACAGCCGATGCTAGAATGGAGAACCAACCCCCATCCCAGCTCAATTGTTTGGTTAAATTGCATGTGTCTGGGCTAACACATGTTTCTCATGAGGCTGCATGTGCTTCGTCAGCATGTGTTCCCTCTTGCACATGTTCCCCCTTCTAGGAAATTAGGATAAAGACATACCTTTCACATAACTTTTGGAATAATAATAAATTATTATTCTTAAGGACTTAAGCCCCTAAACTTATCCCCTAGGCTCAACAATTAGCCTCTCTTCCCAACCTTTCAACCCCTTTTACTTTACCCACCTTTTGGAAGCTTAGTCCCACATCACTCTTTCTTCTTGGTTAGTCTACACACAGTGATGTTTAATCTTTATTAATGTTATGCATATTACATATACAAAAACAGGGTCCTAGTCTTTAACACTTAGGATCTCTAGCCTAATAAACACATAATCCTACCAGCTTATCAATACTCGGCTCACCAGCCCACAAAACATGATTTACAATTCATAAACATGATTACAACAGGGCTCATCCTTGGGTATATTACAATATCATTGATCAGAGAGTTGGTAAGAAGACCTGGAAGAAGACATATTTTGAATATTTGATAAAGTGGAAGGGACACCCGATTGAAGATGCTAGTTGGGAAAGTGAAGAAGATATCTAGAAACATGGGCAGACAGTCTAGGTGCTCATGGACAGGAGTCCATTAACTTTTCATCCAGAGGAGTATGATGCAGGAGCATCACAAGAAAGCATAAGTGGAGGACAACTGGATACGCACCAGCGCACATTTTGAATATATTTTGAATTTCAAAAGGATGGCACATTAATGTAATACCTGGAGAGACATGAGTGCTCTTAAATGATTTGGGGATTGTAACACAGATCTTGAGCATTGCTCTCATCTGTCGATTATAGGCAATTAATGTAATCAATGTAAAGTAGTTGTAGAGATTTTAATTCTATAAGATAGCTTAGATTTGTAGGAGGGAAAACTTAAGAGGGATCCCTCGTATGTATGGTATTATCATGTTATCGATTATAAGAGTAGACGCTGAAGAGCAGCAAAGTAAGAGAGTAGAGAAGAACATAGATTGTAGAGATGTCTAAGAAGATAGTTGTTTCTCTAAAAACCATGTAAAGATGCACTTGGATTAATATAATAATGATTTGATCCAATTTCATGGTGTTTTATGAATTCTGTTTACATCTATTGAATGGTATGTTTACAGTTTTCTTATATACTCTGTTATGCATTTTTTTCAATGTTGTGTATGCATACGTTTTCATGCTGACTGTATGAAGTCTTTGAGAGGGAGGGTATGAGTTTCAATTGTTTCTATACCTAATAATTCCTGCAAGGAGTGCAGTGAAGGTCCGCAAGGAGTGTGCGACAATATTCTGAGTTTTACCCAGAAAATATCAAGAGAGATAGAGTTGTTCTTATACCAACATAAGTGCAAGTATAGCATAGAGTCGTGCAAGGTGTGCATAGTCTAGGTCGAAGTCTTAGAGTTTTCCAACCCAAGTGAGCAGTTGAAGAACTTCTATTGCAAGGATTGCACAGAGCTGGAGTGTTTGGATAATCAGAGATTATCGTGAAGGCCGCAAGGAGTGCGTGCAAGAACCCCTTAAAATCCTTGAGTTTGTAGCAAGAATCAAGCTCAGGAGGGGTAGATGCTTGGAAATTTAAAAGGAAGGATGAGGGTCGAAGTCAACTCGCAGAAACCAAGCTCAAGAGGAGGGATGCCAATTTATTTGTCTAGGAGTCTTTGAGAACTTGAACAGATGGTTGAATTTCTCTGAGGGAGAAACATCGATCTTTGTGGACCATTAGATCCAATAGATCAACGGAGAGGTTAAGACCAAGTGTCTTTCAACACTCGCAAGTCCAGGAGAGACAATAGTTATTAGATCTGGATCAATGAGAGTCATTGATTCGTGATTGGAGTTTTGACATTTTGAGATTCAGAAGCGTGAAGGAAATGACTACCCAGAAGTTGCGAGTTGTGAAGTCTCGTCTTCGCGAAACAAGAATCTGGATCACCAGATCATGGGAGGTTCAGGACCGTTGAATCATGGAAAATAATTCGCAAGTTCAGACTTCGGGAAAAAGGGAGGAGATTCGAATCGCGAACTCACGAGTCACAAAATTGTGACACGCTCAAAAGTGAGGCCCCCGGGTTTGACTGGAGGTCATGTGGTGGAAGCATAAGGGAGTAGCTAAGGACTGTTATCCCATTTTAGAGTTTCGGGAGTAAGAGGAGTCGGGGTGACTCGCAGCAGGAATTCTGAAATCATGAAATGTGAAGTCATGAACTTGAATGGCCATTTGGGTTAAGCAAGTGGTCGCACTGATGGTCACATGGAGTAGAGGTCCATGCCTACAGCTTGTTCGTGCAGGCATAAATTCTAGAAGGACCTATGGTTTTATATGCATTGAAGGTTCCAATGGGAACTAAAGAGCCATTTCATCTCAAGGGAATAAGAAGATCCAAAGACTGGGAGGTCAACAAACCCTACTGAGGTGGGGGTCTACGTCAGAGGGGGTCCTAGAGAGGGAGAGATATAAAGGGCCCTAAAGAGGGAGAGAGAGATATTGAGAGAGAGGAAAAGAGTGAGATTTAATGAGAGTGTAAGAGAGGCCTGGGGGTACAGAGAGAGAGAGGGGGGAATTGGGAGGGAGAGAAAGAGGGTTTGAGGGGGAGAGAGGGGTAAATGTAGGAGAGAGAGGGAGGGAAGGGGGGAATAGTGAGAGAGGGATAGAGAGAAAGAGAAGGAGGGAGGTAGGGAGGGGGCCAGGTAGAAAGTGAGAGATATGGATGGGAGGAGACAAGGAGTTATAGATAGATGTAGAGAGAGAGAGAGAGAAATACGGAAGTACAAATGGAGGGAGGAAGGGGGGGAGAGTATGGGATAGAGAAAGAGGGAAACAAGGAGAGAGGGAGAGAGGAGAAATTGGTGAAATAGATTGAGTGAGAAAGAGGGAGATAGAGAGAGATGGATAGAGAGAAAGAGAAGGAGTAAGGGAGAGAGGGGGGGAGGTAGAAAGTGAGAGAGATGGATGGGAGGAGACAAGGAGTTAGAGAGAGAGAGAGAAGGAACTACAAAGGGAGGGAGGGAGAGTGTGGTAGTAGGGGGGTGAGGGATGGAGAGGGAGTGTTGGACCTTGACCAATTTTTGGAGAACATGGGTCACGTTTGACCGATTGTGGGACTTCGACAGGTTGGTCGAAGGCAGAGCACAAGGCAAAGTGGAGATCGCGGGATCTTGGCTCCCTCTTAGGGAATTTTTGGGTTGGGGTTTATGTCACGCATTATGGGATGTCATCCCATGGGTTTACCTATGTTTAGGACCTTTTGTAATGTATAAATAGATATCTAGGTGATGTAAGAGAGGATAAGAGAGGAGATCTAGTAGAATCGGCTTAGTGCAGAGCTAGAGGCTTTGTGCATACTGTGTGTTAAGAACTTGCAGAGCTAAGTCCAAGTGATTGTAAGAATCTTGTGTGTAGATTATAAGAAGGCTTTGTGCTTAAACCTATCTCAGGGAAGGAGGATATGGTGAGGTGCACGCAAATCTCCTGTCCTATGCGGAGTGGGTTCCTATGGCTCTATGATTGTAGAAGGTTGAAAGAAGACAATAACTAAGAGAAGAGTTGGTGGACGTAGCCCCATACTGGGGTGAACCATGTATATCCTGTGTTGTGGTTTCTTTGTGCATTATAGTTGTTATGTTATTGTTGTGATGTATGCTTAGTGGAATGATATATGTTAGATGCATTTGATATAATAGCTTAGTACCTAGTGATGTGAATGATTGCTAGATCTGATCTGTTTCTATGTGCTAAGTGCTTGGAAGTGTTATCTCTTGTTGAATACTACGTTGCTCTGTAATTAGGGTTTGAATCTGTGATGTAAATAAGGGTTAAATACTAGTGAATGTTAACTACTAAGTGTTTTGTTAAGGTATTATAATCATAGATCTGTGTCCCAGCTAGGTTGTAGACATCTGAGTCTTGCAAGCCCCCCTGCCTCTACCTCGGGTGAGACTTCATCTGCTTCGCAGGTGTTGTCGAAAGGGCCAGTAGTTAGGGTTTTTTTGGTGTGTTGGTGAAGTGTTGAACCTTGGTTCTACCATTGTGCCAACAAATGGTTCTGTTGTCGGGACCGTAAACTGTGATTGTTGGGAACTGAAGAAAAGAGAAAGCTTTGTGCATAGATCTGCTACCCTAGTGCACAGTATTCTACTTGACTTGCAAATCTTTGTGCTAAGAAGAGAAGTCTGATCTAAAGAAAAAAGGTAAGATCTTGAAGCTTTGTGCTCTGATAAAGGTAAGATAAGTGAAATTTTTTATTTTGAAAGAATGGATCTAGGTGTGTTTAATAGATTTGGTCCTAGTCTGAAAACTAGGGTACAGTTAGAAAGAATATTTGATATGAATAGATCTAATAGAAATAATGAAATATATGTTATTCCTATGCATAGAAATAGTTGTTGGACTAACAAGTGGATGCAAGATCCTAAAAATAATTTTTTGTAGACCTACCACTGTGATCCTAGTGCGCAGTACAGGAAAGGTTGGGGATCATTTAAGATAAAGAGAGGGTTAACTCTTTGCTATATTTGCAGAATATCAGGACATCTTGCTAAGGAATTCCCTGGTAGAGGTCCTATTTTCCTTTGTTGTAAGGCTACTGAACATGAATTTTTGGATTTCCCTAGAATGATTTCCAAAGTTGAAAAGATGAATATGAGACAAGAAAACCTCGAGGAAGGTCAAGAGACTAAGAACCAGAAAGAATCAGAGGCTATATTATTGAAGATGAAAGAAACCCTGAATGATCACAGAGATATTGACTTATCAGAGATCTTAAAAGAGAAGGAATGCATCGAAACAAGAATAGGATACTTTGACATAGACTGTGTATTGGATGCAGAAACACAGGTGAATATTATGACAGAAAGTACTTGGCAAATTTTATCAAAGCATGATATGGTTCCTTCATTTGGAGGAATAGGATTATTTAGAGGAAAGTTGATAACCCTATGTGGAAGAATTACCCAGACAACTATGAGTGCTTATGGAACTACGACAGAAGAAGAATTTGAGATCATTAAATTTGTTGAGAACAACGCCCCATTTGCTATTTTTCTAGGAAAAACCTAGATTGTGAAAGATCAGATACGAAGGAAACAAGAAAAGGAGGATCTAGAAAAAAAAAAAAAAACACTAAGAGATTGCATGGCTAGGAGAATAACGCACTTACTGGAAGAACAAGAGGACCAATCGAAGCTACTAAGGACCAGAGATCTGGAAATCGAAGTTGAAAGAACACTCAAATACTTGAAACACCTGTTTGTATAAGAGAGTAGAGAACCTACGCCAGAAAGAGAAGAAGTATTACCCTCAAACCCTTCGAAATAACCTCAGCAATGCGAAGTTACTATGCCAAGAGGAGATAAGAACAATAATGGAAAGAGGAAACCAGTGACTCAAATTACAAGAAAGAAAGCCAAAAAGCTTAGTAAGAAGAAAGCAAAGTTAGAAAAGTTGTAGGAAGTTCCAAGGAGGACTCCGCGGAAAGAAGGTTTGCATAACTGGAACTTTGTCGGGATATCAGAACATCGTAAATTGGCACTTCGCCATGACAAAGCAATATGACCGTTGGAGGCGTCTCGACCGTTACAACGACGCTCCAAAATGACTGGAAATGCAGTTATTGCCGAAAAGTTTTCCATTGGACCATTGGGACTTCACCATAATGGATGGAATTGCATTGATTGAGGCATTACTACCCGTTGGAAGAGTCTGTTATGACGTTGTCTGTTTATCCCGTCGAGCATTGCACCGAGAACACTTTTTCCAATTGTGATTATCTGAGCCCAAAGAGAACTAGTTTCTTTCACGTAGTGATTATTGAGACCTTGCCATCCGTTCTGTTACATTGAGTGTTGTTTACTGAACTGAGATATCAGATATTGAGTGTGCATCTTGGACGAAATTAGCGCAGTAGAAAAATCCGTCGAAGAGATCCTAATATACCTCATGGCCGAGAAGGTGATGTCCGCAGGCATCCAAGCCTCGTCGACAAGAGGAGTGAAAGCATCCCTATCGTCTGCTCATGGATCTGGACCATCCTGAGCTGCGAAAGAGAAATGAACCAAGCATCATGATGACTTAGAGAATGCGAAGCTCATCCCATCTATCTTTCCAAAGTATATCCTGCCTCTGGCTGGCGCGGTGAGTTGTGACAGCATCCCGAGGGACTTCAACTATACAGTCATCATTGCGTACCTCCCGAAGGGGATACGCTCAGTCACACCGCAGTTGGAGAGGATTATGACATTGAATATCAATGACTATAACTTAGAAGACCGCAAGAACTATGGAATTCTCACACCATACAAGTATTTGACCAAGACAAAGGGGAATATGTCAAATATCATCCCCCAGCCATGGACTATGGACATCATGAGGTCCACTATCTTGAACGTGATGAAGATACCACACTTTGGAAGACATCAGGAGTTTAACACATGCATTAATATCCTGTTGTCATGCTTCCATGGTGGTTACCTGTGGCTGGACAGATGCATCATCATTGATCTAGCGTTGATCCATAGGATCACCGGATTAAGCATGCAAGGACTAGACCCACAAGACTTTTACCCAAGAAAGACTTCAGACTGCACCCTGGCGTAGACAATCAAAGACACCTATGGAGATGTGGAAAAGGGGAAGCGAGGCTACAAGGTAGCCTCCATCCAGAATCATGCAGTGTGCCTAGCCTACTAGTTTATTGTTGGTAAGCTAGTAAGGAAGAACAGACCCACGTAGGTCACAGGGTTTGTCGTCGACCTCACAGGAAAATGCATGGAAGGGATACAAATGAACTGGGTGAGATACCTCGTCAACTAGTTAGAGAAAAACAACCATGAAGATCAAGATCAGGGCTACAAGTTCCACTTCAGTTGGTTGTTGATCATCATTTCCTTCATTGCTTGGGAGATGTTGGAAGGTGTGACCTTCCCTGGGATTGAGCCATCAGAACCCTTAGCTGGGAATTTCACCATGCTTTGGTATTCGAGTGACATGGCTAAACAATGGCAGTCAAACACAGTGTTCCACACCTATTACCTTTAGCTGAAAAGGGCTATTGAGTCTTCCCCTCTCATGACACCAAATACCCTGCATAGGTTCATACCATTTGTGAATTTCTGCATAGATAGACATTTTATCTATATCACTGCATGAGGAGACAAACATAAAGAAGAGATCCAATATTACTACAAGCTCATTGAGGAGGACATGGAAGAAATAACTAAGGAGTGGCCCATAGAGCTCCTTGTACCAGTCGACAAGGAAGAACTGTCTGACCCCAACCTAATCAGAATTCCTCTGGTCACTCGCAAAGAATATGATGCACCCAACAGTAGCAGAAGAAAGAAAAAGGAAGAGGTACAGAAGATGAACATCGCATCAGAAGAGACTTCTTCAGACTCACCTGGACGGGGAGGTGATGACGAAGTAGACAAATAAGAAGACAAAGGAGAAGAATAAAAGCATAAACAAGGAAAAGTAACACTGCCTAGGGACCCTATTGATGAAGTTGAGACCTCCAAGAAAAGAAATGTTTCCCCCATGAAACCTACATCACGGAAGAAGTCCAAAGCTACTAAACCATAGATGCAGACTATGCTAACGATGGATGACATAGATTTCATCATCATCGTTGTCTCAGATAGCTCAGAAGATATCTTACAACACAATGAAGCCAAACAAGAGACCATGTATGAAATAATTGAAGAAGAGATAAAAGGGGTACAACAATCCCTCCACTCCAACCGCGCAGTGTCTACTGCGCCACCATCATCAGAAGGAACAGAGTTGGGAGATGAACCTGCCCAGCTCCGTCGAATAGCATATGTGACTGAAGCTCATCTTCGTCATGTTCAGGAAGAAAAAGAGCAAGCCACATAGGCCTTAAAGCAAGCAAAAGAGGAAGCCAAAGAAAAATGTCGGGTTACGCAACAGGAAAAAAATGAAATCCAAGACAAGTTTGAAGAGGGTAGATGCAAATCCAGAAGGAGAAGGAAGAACTTCTTGCAGAGAAGATTGGAGTTAAACAAGCAGTCATTAGAGAACTTTTCTCTGTGACAGGCTTAGAATAGATGGAAGAAGACCTAGTAGAAAGACAAGTAGGGAATCTTGTCAAATCCATTTAGAAACTCTAACAAAGGATAGTCAAAATGGAGTTACAAGTAGTGCCAAGAACTCTGCAGGAAGTGCGAGACCAGAAAGAAGAAAATGCCTGAAGCACAGTCCAGAGAATCAAGTAATTGGCCTTAGAATGTAAGCAAATCAGCAGTCGAATTGCACAGACTTACGAGCGTCGTGCAGAGGACCCTGAGGTCAGGACACTAGAGTCATAGCTTCAGGAGGCCAAGCAACAAGCAGCAATGGTGCAAGCACATTTGAAGCTATTATCACTGGTCGAGAGGATGAAAAGAGCCCCAGAATAATGATTGGTTCAAAAACAGGTCCATGCCATTTAGAGTAAGGTCATGGAAGAGACCCAACAACTCCAGCTAGTAGAGGATGCAGCTTGCATACATTTTGAGGAGATTGAAGGACAAGGTGCACATCTATAACAAGTAGTCACCTCAGTTGAACAACACTTGGAAGGACCTATAACAGAGAAGATAATTCAAGAGTTCATCGAGCAGGAGGCTCGAGCGAAGCAATAAATCGAAGCAGCTCAAGACATGATTGAGGCCTTCAAGGCAGAGTTACCCAGATCAGAGTGACTTGGGATGAGTCACGGGTGAGTGTTGTGGGCATGTTGGCCCTTGACCAAGTTTTGGAGAACTTGGGTCACGTTTGACCGAATGTGGGACTTCGACAGGATGGTCGAAGGTGGAGCACAAGGCGAAGTAGAGATCGTAGGATCTCGACCCCTTATTAGGGATTTTTTGGGTTTAGGGTTTATATAATGGGTTATGGGATGTCGGACCATGGGTTTACCCATGTTTAGGCACTTTTGTAATGTATAAATAGATATCTAAGCAATGTAAGAGAGGATAAGAGAAGAGATTTAGTAGAATCGACTTAGTGCAGAGCTAGAGGCTTTGTGCATACTGTGTGTTAATAACTTGCAAAGATAAGTGAAAGTGATTGTAAGAATCTTGTGTGCAGATTATAAGAAGGATTTGTGCTTAAACCTAGCTCGGGGAAGAAGGATATGTCGAGGTGCACGCAGATATCTTTTCCTATGCATAGTGGGTTCCTTGGGCTCTGTGCTTGTAGAATATTGAAAGAAGACAATAAATAAGAGAAGAGTTGGTGGACGTAGCCCCACATTGGGGTGAACGACGTATATCATGTGTTGTGGTTTCTTTGTGCATTATAGTTTTTATGTTATTGTTGTGATGTATGCTTAGTGCAATGATATATGTTAGATGCATCTGATATAATATATTAATGCCTAGTGATGTGAATGAATGCTAGATCTGATCTATTTCTATGTGCTAAGTTCTTGGAAGTGTCAGATCTTGTTGAATACTGCGTTGTTCTATAATTAGGGTTTGAATCTGTGATGTAAATAAGGGTTAAATACTAATGAATTTTAACTACTAAGTGCTTTGTTAAGGTATTGTAATTATAGATCTGTGTCCCAACTAGGTTGCAGACATTTGAGTCCTACAACCCCCCCTGCCTCTACCTCAGGTGAGACTTCATCTTATTCACAGGTGTTGCCAAAAGGGCCAGTAGTTAGGGTTTTGTTGGTGTGCTACTAAAGCGTTCAACCCTGGGTCTACCCCTGTGCCAACGGGGAGAGAGATAAATAGAGGAAGGGAGAGAGAGGTAAAGAGATATATGGGGAGATAGAAAGAGAGATGGGTAAAGTGAGAGAGAGGGAGAGGGAGGGGGAGCGGTTAGGAGGGAGAGAGACAAAAGGAGAGGGAGGGGGATACAAAGTGAGGGATATATGAAGGAGAGAGAGCGGGGGGAGGGGGATAGAGAGGAGGGGGGAGAGAGAAGGTGGAGAGTAGGGGAGAGAGAGGTAAGAGAGATAAGGGGGAGAGAGGGGGGAAAAGGGGGGAGATATTGAGTGAGAAATAGGGAGAGACAGAAAGGGGGGTATATAGATAGATTAATAGAGAGACAGAGGGAGGGAGAGGGAGAGGGAGAGGGAGAGGGAGAGGGAGAGGGATAAAGTGAGAGAGAGGTATTAGGTGAGAGAGGGAGTTAAAGAGAGAGAGGTAAATAAGGAGAGGGGGGAAGAGAGGGGTAAAGAGAGGGGAAGGGAGAGAGAGAGGGAGGGAATAGAGAAGGAAAGAGAAAGTGGGAGAGAAATAGAGAGAGTGGGGGAGATAGGGGAATATAGAGAGAGAGGGAAGGATGTGTGTGTGTGTGTGTGAGAGAGAGAGAGAAGGGGGGAGAGGATTGAGGGAGAGAGAGAGAAATAGAGGGTGGGAGAAGGAACAAGGTGGAGAGAAGACATAGAGAGTGAGTGGGGTAGAGGGAGAGAGGGAGAGAGAAAGGGGGAACAATGGGGGAGAGAGATAAGGGGGAAACAATGGGGGAGAGAGAGAGGGGAAGAGGGAGACAAGAAGAGTGGGGAAGAGGGGGAAGAGAGAAAGGGAGAGGGAGAGAGGGGGGGAGATAACGAGTGAGAGAGAGGGAGAGAGGAAGATAGAGGGAGGGAGGAAAAGGAGGGAAGAGGGGAAGGGAAAGAGAGGGGGGGTAGAAGGGGGAAGAGGGGGGAGGAGAGAGAGAGGGATATTTTTTGTTAATAAGAATGCACGTGCACTCATGTTCCTAATAACGCATGTTTTCCTAAACTGTGTGTGCGTTATTTTAATTTAGTTTTTTTAGGAACACATTTGCATTCCTGAATACGTGTTTCTCAGGAATGTGCACACGCTCTTGATAACGTGCATGCATTCCTGGGAAAGTGTCTACATGGCTCGTTGAGTGGAGGTTCAGGTTTTGTTGAATCTGTCACATCAGGAATGTGTGTGTGTTCCTAGAAACACACACACATTCTTGTGGGTGTTTGTTCCTACTCACCCCATTGCCACTTTATCATCCACCAACTTCATGCACTCACTCGCTAATATTGTATGAAAGGGACAGGAAAGAAATGAAGTTGAATCTTGCCAAACGTTTAGGGGTAGCTTGAGTTCTACATGATCCAAGGTCCTTGTGTCACATTTATCCCATTTTAAACCGACCTAGATTCTTTGAAAATTAATCAAAGTTTTGGATCGATCAGAATTTCGACTTGTTGGATTGTCAGATTCCAACAAGGAAATGGAAAATTCTTACAATATTAACCTAATCTATTATAATAGATTGTTACAATATTAGCGTACTCCATTATAAAATCTATAAATCGATTTGCCTCAATATTTTCCTATGAACAATTGAATTAATAGAGCACTCTACTCATCGACCTCTTAAGTTACTGTAATATTTGTTCCTTATTGTTGTTATGAATTTTTTTTACTGTTGTTATGTATGTTTGATTTTATGGTACAATAATTATGTCAAACACTTCACTATAATGCCCTGGTACTCGTGAAATACCCCTTGTATGAATGTTGGAATGTTTATCCTTAATGTTTTTATTTTCTATTTTCTACTTTGGTTGGAAACTTTTGTCAAACATTTTGCAAATCTGCCCCAAATCCACTATAATAGTTCCCTTACTATTGTTGTAGTGTTTTAAGTGTACTTCTGGTTCATGAATGTTTTCAAACACTTTGGTTGTAGGCCGAGATCCAAGGTAAAATACCCCTTGTTGTTGTTGTTATATTTTTGGTTTGGTTGTTAAAATGTTTATGGTGTTTGCATAGGGTTTTGTGTGACAAATAGAAATTGATATGCATGCAATACATATAACAACAAGAACATAAATAAACAATAACTCAAACATTTTTTTTGCAACAACAAGTAATTTGGCCAATCTGATTTTTATTTATTAAGACTCCAATATGAACAATAATAATAGAAAATAACTGACAAATCTGGGTGTAAATACATTACCACTAGATGGCACACTTATTGCACGATGCAGACAATGATTGGCTCTATATATTGGCTACTAGAAATAGAGATGAAATGAGGTTTTTATAGTTGTTTGAAAGCCCACAAACTATTTCCAATCTAACCTCCAAACTCAATGATCGGTATCCAGAAGAAAATCATCCTCCCCGCAAGAAGATGACGACCCTCTCAAGGAAATACAACCACTCTACAAAATAACTCAGCCCATGTTGAAAGAAATTGGATCCCTAAGAAGGAATGTGCCCCCTATACTAGCAATATGATCTCTACAAGGAATATTTTGGCCTCTTCAAAAGGTAAACTTGGTCTGCATAGGAAAATGCGACCTCCACTCAAACAAATGACCTCCAGATGAGGGACTCGACCTGCCCAAGAAGAAATATAGCATGTATAAACCCCAAATTGCTTCAGAATATGAATCATGTTCCTCGAAGATGAATGCAAATGGAATATTTGAATGATCTCCCCTCCTAATGGCTAGGGTGGAATATTTCACCACCGAAACCTCATCATCTAGGGTGGAATGTTTTACCCCTGAAACCAATCCACACAAGGGTTTCACTCCAAACCCCAAAGGCTCCAAGAGCTCTCCAAATCAATATCAGAAATAATCATCAAGATAATGAGAGAATGAGCTCCTAATCCTTATTTTAATCCATTTACCTTTTTCCCTTCAAGTGACTTTTTAATTTTTCTTTAGTAAAATCACTTTATTAATTTATTAACCCTTTTACTCCAAAAAAATGATTTATTTGACTTTAAAGCATTCCTGACCCTCGAAGTCATTTTTCATCATCTCAACATTCAGAGCTTTTCCTAATATTTCCAACAAGCTATTACACTAAGGTGCCCCTCTAAGATAATTTATTAAAATGAAAATCTTAGTAAAATCCATCAAATAATGCTCAATAATACTCAAAATTTATGAGAAAGGTCAAAATGAAACAAAATCGAAGTCTGACTACGCAAGAATGATCCCGGTAATGAAAGATGATAAGAACACCTCTGAAAGAATCATATATCTCCTCTAAACCCCCTGAGCTCACTGGTAAAAAATACCCCTCTGACCGGGCTAACATAAACCCATTAAGTCATCTCCAACTGCAAAGCAAGGAAAGCCGAAAATCAAGACATTACAATTACTAGTACGTTGAGATATAAAAACTCTACCGTTTTTCTAAAAAACCATTTCCCTTATTTTGTGAAACCTTTTTACATTTTCTATAAGGATATAAACCATGTATATAGAAACATCTTAAAAAAAAAATGATTATAAGTTATAAGTTAGTTAACCTAAATGTTATAATAGTTTTATGAAGTTCTGAAAATATAATTGTTTTCACATACTTTGTGAAATGTTTTAAAAGATTCACCTTGAATTTCATATGTAACTATGTTAAATTAGTAGTGACACATTGTATTGTGATTAGTAGTCACTACATTGTATTGTGGGAACAATAACTTTTAGATATTGACATATGTGTAAAAGAGTTAAGTAATAAAATTGAACACGAAAAAGTATATGAATTTTATTTTTTTTCCTTAATACATATTTATTTATTCCCAATATTTATAAAATATGTAACTACTTTAACAAACAAATAAAATGAAGGCATGCTTGTTGTGAATTGTCATAACACAATACACTATTATTATTATTTGTATATATACGTACACCATTACATTGTATGTATATATACACCTTATTTTTTTTAATATACTACGTCATACATATTACTCTGAAAAGTTTTATTATGTTAATAACAATATATTAGCATACTCTCTAAACGGGAGGAGAAAGGAATGTCGAAGTAATTTGAGAAAAGTTTCCATATTAATGTTGTTAATTTATATTGTATTTTTTTCTAATTGAAAAAAGAAATAAAACTAACAATTTTGAAAATACTTTGGAAATTATATTCATATTGGCTTGTGTTACATGTAAAATAATAATATTTATATAATTAATTCAGAAAATTCACAGTGGTCATTTTGAATAGTCAATGTTTTGGATCTCCAATCAGATCCATCATCATGACAAAACTGTAGAGTAGAAAAAAATAACTACCTACCAAGAAATACTAGAAAGTGCAGATACAAAAACCCTAGAAAGCTAATCATATAGACTTTTTTCTAAAAGAAAACTTAAAAAACCCTAGAAAAATAAAAATCTAAAAAAACAAAATAGAAAAAAGATATTAGTTTAAAAATTGAAAGATCAAAGTATTCATAATAGTATCATATTATAAAATAAATACTAATTAATGATATGATAATATATAGGATAGTATTAAAAATATAAATTAATAAAAATGTATTAATAACTTTAATAGAAAGTACTATAATGATTAATAATAAATTAATAATAATAATAAATAATAGATAAGAGTATTTTTAATAAAGTATTTAATAGTGTTATTAATAGTCATATTAATATAAGTTAATAATATTATTAGTTTCAATAGTATTAATAATAGTGTTAGGTTTGTAATGATTACTCGTTAATAATATAGCATTGTTAATGAAATAGTATAGTAATGTTATAGAATATTATTAGTTACAATAATAATATTAATAATAGTGTTAGGTTTAGGTTTGTAATGATTACTCATTAATAACATAGTATTGTTATTAAAATAGTATATTAATGTTATAGAATAGTATTAATAGTATTATTAGAAAAGTATTATACATTAATATTGGAGTTAATATATTAAAAATGATATTAATAGTATTAGAAAGTGTTGTTAAAAGGTTAAATTATTTATATTATTAGTAAAAGAGTTTTATTAAAGTTAAAGGTGTTAAGCATTAATATTGGCTCATTATCCTTTAATTGGGGCATATTATATTAGTAATGTTATTTTATTTATGTCATCTTTAGGCTATTAGTTGTAATTATACCTCCTAGTCTCCTATATATACCAAGGAGACATTTTCATTTTGAATCATCTTGTACTTGAACATATAAGTGGGGTAAAAGGAGGTTGCCCCCTCGAAGAGGCTTATTATCCAAAATTATCTCTTTTTCAAGGCGTTGAGTACTTTTTCTGAGGTTTTTCTATGCTATATTGATATTTGGTTCTTAACATATGGTATCAGAGCTCAAGGTCTTGGGGTTTCGCTGCTACATCTGAGACACCTTGACATTTTCGCTATAACTTTTTTTATACAATGTTTCAGAAGGAACAACTTGGAGGATATTTAGTAGACAGATCAAGGTATGTTGGGTTCAAAATTGATCTCCTGGGGCCTTATACTTTCAGAGATACAGCCTGTACAAGATAGGGTTCTGGAATCATCCTGAATTGAGTCATTGCGGAATGTTCGCTATAAAACAAATTCTGTAACGTTTCAGACCCTAAACTCCATCGAATATTTACAGAAATTAATAAGGTATCTGTGGTAAAAAGTTCATCTTTTGGGTCATCTTAAATTTGTAGATACACCCTATGTAAGATATGGTATCTGACTAGTCCTATTGACTAGTGTCAAGAAGGTGTTCCAGGTAAAAAAATCATAACTTCTTCCTAGAGTATCCAAATTGAGTGGGACTGGTTTCATTGGATCGTGGACAGTCTGTAGTATTTTTGGTGCGAGTTTTAGAATTTTATATCAAATAGTTTGTGTGAGGTACGCTATACAAATGAGATCTCCTGGAAAGGCCAAAAATCAACAAGTTGTGGGGAAGTTACCATAAATTCCACTTGGCACGTCCAATTTTGATCAGACCTGTGGCATTACAGAGAAGAAATATAAGAGAACTACATAAAATAAATTTTCATACCCAGAAAGGCCGAAACTTGGGAGATACAATAGAAGAAATATTGTCTAGCAGAATCACCTCAAAATCAAGGTTCAAAAGTGATACTTGGCCAACATGCCACCAAAAAAGGGAAATTCTACACCAAATAAGCCTCCAGAAATTCTACTTGGACTCTTGATGAAGGTGAAGAAATGTGTAGGGACATAAATGAAATACAAAAGAAGATGGATTCAATGGAAGCTATGTTGGATACTAAGATGGATGGTTGAAAAGGGGAGATCATGGAAGTATTGAAAAATTTTGTAACAGAGAAGACACCTGAAAGTGAAAATGCATCCCATGAAATTCATGATGAGGACACAAGGAAGGTGAATCAAGAATGGAGAAACTCCAACTTTGGTTTGAA
>ML797123.1:168331-181795 GCA_009831015.1 Picea engelmannii
AGGATTTTCCTCCTTCAGTTGAGGATCTGCCCTAGGATCATGGTTGGACTAGGGATTCGAATCCAACTGCCTTCCAAGAATGAAAAGATGCTTCCCCCATTCATCTCAACAGCTTAACAACCACCCAGAATAGGTAGCGCTCCTTTAAAAGGGCCATCAGAGCGTTGTAGCGCTCCCTAGTAAGCTTTAGGGGGCGCCAGCGCTCTTAAAATCTATAGCGCTCCCTAAAAAGGGCCAGGGGAGCATTATAACACTCCCTGACAGTGTATTGGGGAGTGTCGGTGCTCCGAGATAGTGTAAGGGGGAGCGCTCCTCTCCAAAACTCAGTTTTTTGGGTGCTTTCAGATGGCAAAAGGTTGTTTGACTTTAGTAGATCAGTTCTCCTCCTTCAAATCAGTCATGTGAGATGTTATAAGTGTCTCCTTAGTGTCGTTATCATGACAGTATGTCTGAACATCCTTTGCGACACTAGTGACCAACTTGCGACACTTGCGAAAGTTGATGCAACACTTACGAGAACTAAGAGGGATAATGCGACACTTATCCAGCTGAGAAATTTTGACGTGTAACCAAGGGCCCACCACCCAACAAAGGTCAGCATCCTTATAGATTAGTGTTAGTAGTTTATTTCAATAGTATAGATGTTAGACTAGCTGAAGCTTTGATCCTTTCAAATGATAGCAGTATAGTTCAGTTTAGAGTTTTGATTATATTATTTTGTAGAGATCTTTACTTACTCTGTTTTTCATATGCTCTCTCTGTTTTATGGATTTGATTTTGTTTCATGGATATGAATGTTGGTAGCAGTAGTCAGAAATATTTGAAGGAGAACTAGTGAAGTTCACAATAACACATTGTGAACCACAACATACTTAGTATATTGACTATTGAACTACCCATGCTATGTCTTGATGATTGATGTGTGATTTCCCTTTCAGAAGTGTGATTGCATAGTTAACTTTTTGGGTTAGATAGAAGAGTTGATCTATCAAAATAACTCTATATCATACTTGCATGTTCCATAATCGAGTAGATAACCTCTCTGTGAAAGACAACCAAAGTGTGTTTCGGTTTGTTAGCTTGTTTTGTTTCCAGCATGCATAATTTAGAATAGTTTAATTCTCATGACATTAGAATTACCTTTCTTACTGGTGTCGTGTAACTCTGTTGATTACGAATCCTGGATTGATAATTAATGAGTGCATTATACTAATCATATAAGTAGCACGACATTTTGGCGTCGTTGTCGGGGAGTTGCAAAGGTAAGAAGTGATTTTTTTTTAGCTTAGATTGTTTGCATAGTTTTTGAATGATTTTAAAGGCTTTTTGAAGGAGGAGGATAAAATGTTTAAGATGTGAGCGAAGAGCCATGCGGCCACTAGAGTGGGGTTCTCTGAATCTAGGTCGCCTTCTTACCGTCTAGATAGAATTAGGACTTTCAATTCAGTTAAGAATCAAATTTCCATTTTATGCGTAGATATAGAGATAATAAATGTAGATTTGTAATCTCTAAATATTCAAAAACAACCCCCCCCCAATAATCCAACTGACACTGGTGCAGAAAAAATTCCAACAGGAGAAATTTCAAGGAGAGCCAGTGAGGCTCCAGAAGAAGAACCTAAAATGGAAGAATTAGTATTGGGGCAGACAGAACGTGAGTCTGCTGAAGGAGACACACAAAACCTAGTTTCTAAGCCATCCATCAGTGGAGGAGGAACACCTAGCGAAATGGCAGAAGAAGAAGGAAATGCAACCACTAAAACTGAGACCTTTGGGTTTCCAATCTTGGATATTTCCAAAAACATCAACATGAAAAACATCCCACTATCATCGTTACCCACTTTTAGAGGTATTTCAATTGAAGATCTAGACTTATTTTTATTCGAGTTTGACATATTATGTAGAAGCTATAACTACTCAGACAATGTCCAGAAACTTAAGCTCTCCCCTGCCACAATGAAAGCTTCAACCTTAAGATGGTTCATGATCTTAGGAGAAAATACAATTCTCTCTTGGGATTAGATGAAAGATACATTCTTATGGAAATACCAAGACTATTGTAAGGATAATGCTAAAAATGACATTTTTAAAATGCAACAAACAGAAGATGAAATCCCTGAAGACTACTTAGAAAGGTTCTTATACAACTACCAGAAATCAAAATTATTCACCACAGACCCAACTGTAGTAAGAACTGTATTTTTGAAAGGAATTAGAGATGACTGCATAGAAGTTTTAAACTTGTTAATTTCAGGAGATGTGCACCAGATTCCTTTTTCAAAGATCGTAGATTACTGTAGAAGATACTCAAGAGGACTAGCTAAAAATAGGCAAAGCACCAAGAGATTCTTTTAGCATAAATACAAGACAAAGCTCAGGGACTGTCACCAGAATTGAGTTAGGAAACTTACTGGAGAACTTTAAAACCAACATCTTGAGCACAATCAGCAACCAATTAGATACCCTAAAACTGAAAAAGAAACAAGAAGAAGAGGTTGTTTTTGCAATTTTTTGTCCTAGATGTCTAAAGAAGCACGGTGAGAAAGAATACCCATTAAATGTCATAGAAATATATGGCATGTGTACTCTAGAGCACCCCACATCTGAGTGTCCAACTTTTCTTGAGCTACAATCCATGTATAGGGGAGGAGGAATCTCACAAGAACAATCATATCCTTCCAGAAGACCTTGGAGAGCACAAAACCCCAATGCATTTTATGACCCTAATGCACAGTATCAACAACAACAATGGGGTCCTTCCCCAATATCCTATCCACAATGGACACCTTAGCAAGCTCAAACTCAACCTTGGAAACAAGGTTGGAGGGGACCTATGTATGGGAATCCCTCTTACCCTACATATCCACAGTATCCTGCAAACATTTCCCAATTACTACCTGGATTTAACCCACCACAGATACAAGCTTTACTTCCACCTCCTATACAGCAGCAATTTACAGTCCCCTTGAAACCTAACCAGCAGCAACAAGTACCTATAAATTCCAATCAACAACCACAAAACCAAGTTGCCCACAACCCTCCTAGACCAACAAAAATTCCTGCCCAACCGATCCCTGACCCCAATAATCGACCCACCCGCCCTGTATAGAATGCAAAAGTTCAAACCTTTCCCACCTATGAAATTCAACAATGATCAGGGAAGGCTATAAATCAATCAAATCCTGGAGTAGTAATTCAGGAAGAAAATGATAAACATTATGAGGAAGAAAACACTCAAACCACCCATGTAGAAGAAGAGACTTCCCCTCCTATTACAATCACTTCTTAGTCCATAGGAGTACCTCAACAAGTTAATCTTCCACCCTACCATGAAATACTATTAGTGAAGAAACCTGACCCACCCTTGCACAAAGATATAGAAGATGAATTACGAAATGTATGTATAAAAATACCTCTCTTGCAAGCCATAAAAGATATCCCCATATATGTCAAAATCATAAGGGATCTTTGTATTAAGAAACTAGGAAAGAAGAAGAAGGAACCTCCCCTTGCTCAGGTAGTAGGACAATTATCTGAATTTATTTCTGAAATTCCATATAAATATAATGACCTTGGGAATCGAGTAGTCACTGTTGAAATTAATGGTATTTCCTTACCAAACACACTCATTGATTTGGGTGCAAAAATTAATGTAATGCCTTTTGACACTATGAAAAAACTCCAAATCAACCAGTTGAGACCAACCCAAACCATGATAGAATTGGCAGATAAGTCAGTCATTAGCCCTGCAAGAAGTTTAGATGATATCACAGTCACTCTAGCTTCTTGGGAATGCCCAATAGACTTTATAGTCATTTACTCTAAATCATCCTCCAAACCAGGACACTCCGTGGTTCTTGGCCACCCCTGGCTAGCCACAACAGATGCCTTTATCAGTTGTCGGTCCGGCGAGATGACTATATCCAATGGCACACATAGCCAAAAACTTGTTCTCTTCCCTCCTGCCCAACCGACACAACAAATACTTATTTTGATAGAAAACCCTTATGGCGAGGAAAATTGCATCAAACCCCTGTTAACATTTGAACAAGTAAGAGGAATGCAAGAACAATCGGATGAACAAGTCTTAAGTTTATTTTTGGCTGATACAAACTGCATTGAATATCCTAGGTCCTTTGCAGAATTGTCACACATTTTCAGTTTCGAATTTCAACAAACTTGGCACCCTGTTATCACTCAATTATATACTTTATCACCATCTTCCTTAGAGAAGGAAGAAAGTACTGAACTTGTTGAGATTATCCCAGGAAAACCTTTGTATATCAACTCCAGTTTGGAACCAGAACAAACAACACAAGTAATTGAAATGCTCCAAAGACAATTTGATGCCCTTGCATGGGATTATGCAGACATGAAAGGCATTCACCCTGACACATGCACACATCGTATTTACACTAATGACCAAATCAGATCAGTTAGACAACCTCAGCGAAGGATGAATCCAGCCCTCAAAGATATTGTAAAATAAGAATTGCAAAAACTCCTTCAAGCCAATCTCATATACCCCATTTCAGATAGTCAATGGGTATCTCCACTTGTCATAGTTCCCAAGAAAAATGGTAAGTGGATAATATGTGTAGACTTCAGGGAATTGAACAAAACCACCTATAGGGATTATTTTCCCCTACCATTTATTAATCAGGTGTTGGATATCTTGTTCGAAAAGAAGTATTTTTAGTTCCTAGATGGGTTTAGTGGTTATAACCAAATACAAATAGCACCCAAATACCAAGAGAAGACCACTTTTAACTGCCCATGGGAAACCTATTCTTATAGGGTCCTTCCTTTTGGACTTTGCAATCCCCAACTACTTTTCAAAGGGCTGTCCTAGCCATTTTCTCTGACTTGACCAATGACTGCGTAGAATTCTACATGGATGACTTTACAGTCCATGGAAATGACTTCCAGGAAGCCTTGACCAGCTTGGAAAAAGTCTTGATTAGGTGTAAGGAAATAATATTTCCCTAAGTAATGAAAAATAAAAAATGATTCTCACTGAAGGTATTGTTTTGGGACATCACATCTTTGGCTTTGGAATGAGAGTTGATCCTGCGAAAATTCATATTATCACACAAATCAAAATACCTTCCTCACAAAAGGAAGTTCGCAGCTTTTTAAGGCATGCTGGCTACTATAGAATATTCATTCACAATTTCACAAGCTTAGCTACCCCTTTATTCAAGTTATTATCTAAAGAAGTTGAATTTAATTAGGATGATGAATGCCAAGTATCTTTTGAGATTCTAAAACAGAAATTATCAACTACTCTTGTATTAAGAGGACCAAATTGGTCCCTTCCTTTTCACGTCTATACTAATGCCTCAGACACAACCCTTGGAGCAATTCTTGGACAAAGGGAAAATCAAATGCCTTATGCTATTTACTTTTTCAATAAAAATATGTCCCCAGTAGAAGTTAATTATATGGTCACAAAAAATGAATTGTTAGTTGTAGTCCATGCTATCAATAAATTTAGACACTATATTATAGGATATCAAGCTTTTGTACACACTGATCATTCAGCCATCAAATTCTTAATGAAAAAACCTGTAACAAACCCTAGAGTTATAAGATGGTTGTTATTATTACAAGAGTTTAATATCAATATTATTGATAGACCAGGTAATGATAATATTGTGGCTGATTTCTTATCTAGAATGATTCATCTGGGAGATAACGCACCAATAGATGATAACTTCCCTGATGAAAATTTGTTTGCTATTTATACATTCACCCCTTGGTATGCAGATGTAGCTAACTATATTGTGATAGGGAAGATGCCTCAGAAATTGTCTCCTAGAGAAAAATAGAAAGTAATTCAGCTAAGTACAAACTACATGTGGCACAATGATTGTCTCTACAAAATAGGACCAGATTTGGTAATCAGGAGATGTGTAAGGGAAGATGAAATTCATGATATTTTGCAAGCTTGCCATGATGGTCCTTGTGGAGGACACTTCATAGACAAAAGGACCGCTTATAAAGTTTTACAATCAGGTTATTATTCGCCTCATATTTTCAAAGATGCTAAAACCTATGTATCCAATTGTGATGAATGTCAATGAATGGGTAAGCCTACTGCACGAGACCAAATACCACTTCAAGCCCAAGTAGTCATTGAGCCTTTCGAGAAATGGGCATTAGATTTTGTAGGGCCCATTAACTCTGCATCTAAAAATAAAAAGTATATACTTGTATGTATTGACTATGTGACTAAGTGGGTTGAAGCAAAAGATTTACCAGCTGCAAGTGAAGAATCAATGGTAAATTTCCTTTTTAATGACATCTTTACTAGATTTGGTGTACCTCGAGAAATTGTGACTAATTAGGGGACTCAATTTACCTCTTATCTAGTCAAAGCTGTTACAGAACAATACCAAATCAAACACAGGAAATATACACCCTACCATCCACAGGAAAATGGACAAGTAGAATCTACCAACAAAGTTATTGAATCCATTCTTACCAAAATAGTACAGCTACACCACAAGGATTGGACTGACAAATTACTAGAAGCCTTATGGGCTTATAGAATCACCTAGAGGAATACAACAACACATACACCTTACGAGTTGGTATATGGGAAGCAGGTGCTTCTCCCCATAGAATTCCAGATCAAAACCTTCAAGACTGCAATACAAGTTGGCATGAACTTGGATGAAGCCCAGCAACAAAGACTCTTACAACTTAATGAGTTGGACAAAATTAGGCAGGAATCACTTCAAAGAACCACCCTCATTCAAGAGCAGAGAACAAAATGGCATGACAAGTATCTCAAAAAGAAAAAAATTCAACAAGGAGATTGGGCCCTATTGTATGACAGCAGATTCAAGAACTTCAAAGGTAAGTTAACTACTCGTTGGATGGGACCTTAGAAAATTGACACTGTCTATGATAATGGTTCAATCATGATAAAGACAATTGACGAACGTCAGACTCCACTACTTTTGAATGGTCACCAGTTGAGAATTTATAACAAACCCCTATCAAAAGAGGAATTCCTGACTTGTATACTACAGAATTCAGATATGCAAGTGATCAGTAAGGAAGGAGACCTTCCTACTGATCCACATTGATTGATTGGTTTACTTTTAAAAACTTTTGTACATAGGTGTGGATTGTGTTTTGCTAATAAGATGAAGGTAACAATGGATTCTTACCTCCTTTTGTTTTACCTTTGCATTTTATCTTTGTAAGTAGATTTCTATAATTTATTTGATCCTTCATGAACTTGCTAAACATCAGTTTGTAGGCATCAACAATACTCTGTTCTGGTCCGGTACCAGCAGTCCTGTGCTAGTCTGATACCAAAAGTATGGTACTTATACGATACTATTAGGACAGATCATCTAATTGACAAAGGAATGCTACAAATATTTCAAAATCTTATGACAATTAATATGAAGTATGAAGTCATGCAGTAACCACTTAAGATGGAACCAAGAAGCTAAATGCAGCATCAAATGGAAGCCCTTATAAAGAAATAATTTATTTTGGTTACGTTGCTGACTAAAGGGAAGTATCTTTAATTTATTTTGGTACTGTTGCTAGCTAAAATGAAGAATCTTTAATTTCTTTTCGTTTTGTTGCTAGCTAAAAGGAAGATTTCTTAGTTTCTTCTGGTTCTGTTGCTGGCTAGAAGGAATCATTTTTAATTTCTTTTGGTTATGTTTCTTGATAAAGAAGACATAATCCTTACCTATGATTCCTAAAAGAACCATGCATAATCTGCTTCAAAGTCTAGAGGTTGCCTTTATCCAGTATTTCATCATGATTAAAGGGATAAAAAATATATTAGCCTACAAGTAACTATCTCACCCTAACTAGACTTCAATAGTATTCATTGGATTATCTTTACTAAAGAGTAACATATGTGTATATGAACACTCTTTGTCATGGGAACACTAGGGAAAATTTTATGGAAGAGGATGTATCAGTACCCTAAGGTAGCTTTAGGTCATTCTCTTATGGACAAACTCAGACAAAACTATACATATAGATCACTCAAAAGAAATAATATGCATACATAAGTTTATTTTCCTTTCAGACAAATCTTTAAAGACATTTAAATAAGAGAATACACCTTCCAACCCAATACCATCCTAGCCTGTAAAAAGGTTTTCAGACAAGCCTCCCCTGTCAATATGCAAAATAACTCTTTAATAAAAACCGCAATAGGTGACTATGGACAAGAAGCCTCTAATGGAAAAAGGGTTTAAGAGACTAACCCGTTGGGATACTGAACAGGTCTGCTGGCAGCGGGTACCGGTCTGTGTTATGACTAGGAAAACCCATCAAGGTACTGAACATGCCTATTGGAAATGGGGCATTCTGCCTGGGGAAAGGATGTCTCTCACTAATTATCACAACTACCCCACCAGAGTACTGAACAGGCTTGTTGGCAGTGGATTCTGGTTGAGAAATATCTCATCTATACTTGTCTGATTGAAAAATTCACTTTTGTCATCTAAAAAATGAACACTACAAGAAAAGGTCACTATTGACATTTATGAGATACAAACTCTAGATTAACAAACAAGATAATTACTACAATAAAATGTCCATTTGAGAATTACCCTAAGTCAACTTTACCGGTCTAACATCTAAAGCCTACATTACCTAAGAAGGAAACTTCTTAAGAGTGGAGCACTAACTAGGGAGTCTAATCTACTTATACTGTGAAATTTATCCATAACATCTAATGATAGTAAATCTCTGAAGCAAGTTAGGTTGGAATTACTCTGCTGGAAAAAATATAAAAACCTCCCTATTTTCACTGCTGAATGTTACCCTTGTCAATAAGTCATCAAAAGAAAGGCAATTTCAAAAATTTTAGGCATGTGATCATATGCTAGGTGATAAATGTACTTTTGGAATTTGATTTGGTTTCTTTTCTCTCATCATTTTTCTTCCATTATGATACAAGGTGTTAAATATTCTTGCATAAGGATATGCAACATCCTTGGCATGGGGGAGGGTCAAAGAGCTCTTTTCAGAACTCTTTTTCAGACTCACATCTCATCTTCATAAACTAGCATGTTCACCCTACAACCTTACAGAACTAGACACAAAAGAATACAAGCACAGAATAAATAAGTTTTATGAAGTACAGGAAATTCCAGTACCAAGCTTCCAGAAAACTCCAGCCTAAAAAGATGAACTCTGACAATCTGCAAGCTTCAAATACAAAGGCAATCACATATGTTATGGGTATTGATTATACAATGGTAAAATCAAAGGTATCATGGTATTATTTATTTTCCTTTTCTTATAAAACTACAATAGGTATGAAAAGGTATACAAGATCTTATGACCTTAGTGTTAAAACCATGCACCTAAATTTCACTTCCTTCATACCCATATGCTTAACCTTAATCAATCCTCTCATCACATAAGTGCTTGAAAATGATTGAAGGAAAAATCATATCAAAAGTGTGAATATGGAGCATGTTTAGTAATGATGAGCCACGGATGTGCTTCATCCTTAAGAAATCACGAACGTATCTCATGTCATCAGTCACAATTCAACATCAAATTCACCACTCAGAAGTCCAATCACCTATCTCAAACAACAATGATGCTTCGACACCCAACGTTACCATCATTGCACTAATGCGCATAAATGAAATGGATTATCTGGGTAGTGAAGCCATCCAGATGAGCCTCATCTTGTCTTAATTTTCCTTTGCGACATCTTACTTAAACTCACCGTCTGAATTATCAACGTCATCACCATATTTTTTCCATTACCAACCTTTCTCTACTTCTAAGCCTACTCCTCTCTGCGATATCTGGTACCAAACCCTTACCCTCATAGCTGACCAATCCCTTGCGCCACATCCTGATTATCATGCACAGTTCATAAATATGGTCGTGAGTAGACACGAACCGGTCTTCCAGATTTATAGGGAGACCAAAGAGTTCCATCTATGTAGAGATAAGTATGATAGAGCTGGATGGATGCCATTTTTGGAGAAATTCACAGGTTGTCATGAGAAGGTATCTCAAGCATTTATTCAGGGTTACAATGGAGAGATTGTGCATATAGGAAATATGCAGCTAAAAATCAATGAAGAAACCTTAAGGGAATCCATGAGATTACCTAACAGAGGAGCCAAGTATTTCAAAGGAGTAGGAATCAACAAGGAAATGTGCCAACGATTTCTGAAGGAAGACCATCAGCACCCTAATTGGAAAAAGGGGATTCCTAGGAACTATATCAAGGAAGAGTATCATCAAATGCTTTCTAGTCTTCAACAATTCCTCACTTGTGAGGGTAGGTATGTTGTAACCTTCATATATCATCTTAGGCTTCTATTACACTTTGAAGGAGGTCCTGAAATTGATTTTCCATATTTTTTTATGGATGAGTCTGAACAAGATGGTAAGAGGTGTCAAATCCCTATCCAAAACTGAGAAGGCCAACATTTACCATCAAGGTCTTATTAAGATGTTAGTTGTACATGAAATAATGAAGCAAGGGATTAGCTGGAAAATCCTCATCACTCAACACCTTCCCACATAAAAAAAACTTGTAGAGGGAGCCCAACCTGCTCCAGAGAAAGATAAGGAACCTCAAGAGAAAAATGGCAAGAAAGATAAGGTAATTCCATCATCCTCCAGAACAATGAGCCAAAAAGATAAAGCCAGTAAACAAGCAGGGCCCTCTTCCACAATCGATAAGATTTTTAAAAATTCATGAATTAAAAGGTAAATCCAAATTAGTGGAGGAGACCTCAATAGTATCACTTGAGGAGAAGGCTCATAAGACAAAAACTATGAGGAAAAGGAAGAATAGCTCAGAAAATAAAGATGAACGTTCTATAGAACAATTCCCTGTAACCATTCCACAAACAGAAAAGAAGAAAAGGAAGCTTGTGAGAACCTTTGATCCATTACCCCCTTGTAAGAGAACCACAAGGAGCATGGCAAAGAAAGGAAAAGTAGTTGTTAGTTCTTATATACATGAAGACCCAATAAATCTTACCTCCCTTTCTGAAGACCTATCAGTCCAGGATGACATCCCTAGCTTGACTAAGGAACAAGTTACTATTACTTTATGTGGGATGAGGGAGGAAGTGGAGGAAAGAGAATACACCCAGCCAGAAACAATGGGGCCAACAAGGAACTTAACAAAAGAACAGATGAAGAAAAAAATTGGGGAGCTGCAAAAGCAAAACTAGGAACTCAAACAAGAAGTGAAGTAATACCAACTATTGGACAGGTATATCAAAAAGGAAAATGAGTAATTGAAGGAAACCAGCCAGCAACTTCAAGATGACCATGAAGAAAATTCTAATAAGATTAAGAAGGTACTAAGAATATTACAATACATTAGGGTCATAAAAAGGGAGCTAAAATCAGAAGCCTCAGCCATCAACATCATTGATCCACAGGAGTAAAAAGAACAGAGTCTCAAATTTTGAAAATTTTTGAGTTCGTTTCAGTTGCATGAGGACATGCAATGATTTTGGCATGGGGGAATGTTGAGTCTCTAAATTGACATCCCCACTACCCTATCATACTCCTCATTTATACCTTTTTGGCCTACCTAATCTTGTATAAATAACAAACAACACTACCATTAGCCATTGATGAGGTCATAAGGTAAAGTATAATTGAATTCATGCATTTTGTGGTTTATTGAGCTAGGAGACTAAATGTTTCATGTACTAATGTTTTAAATTTCCACGTGTAACCTTTGACCTCTAGATGAGTCCAGCATTTATGTGTCATCTCAGTCATCCGGTACTTATGCGCCAAATTTTCACTGTCTGAATCTGGTACCAAGCACACCTTCCATTCAGATCTGGTACCGAATTATTCACTGTCGCGATCTGGTACCAACGGCCGTAGACTGTTCTAGTCTAGTACCAACCACATGCGTACTATTCAGATACGATACCATTTACCGAATCTCACCTGTCACGATCCAGTACCAATACAGGAAGAAAAATATACCAAGTTTAGCTCCACATCGTGACCAAGATAATTGTTGGATGTTTGTTGAATCATCAAAGCTATAGAAAGGCTATGTTAAGCTAGTTTTTTTTTGATTCATCCTCATACACTTCATGTCATGAGGATGAAGCTTAAAATATGCAACCAAATATGTAAATTTGGCAATTGACTGATCTGCTAAAGATTTCACCTCCTTGTGTTTCACGACTATGATTGTTTAAATAATCATGGCAAGGATGGTGGAAGTAGTAGAGAATTAGCATAAAACAACATATGAAGCAGCATTATGTATTGTAGACCACATTCTGAGTTGAAGTTTAATAGAATAACGTCATTTATCTCCATGTCTTGATCGTTTATGAATGAATGTGAGTTGAGTTGTTAGCATAGTTTGATTCTATGTTTTGAAGTTTGAGTAAGAGTAATGTGTGGATTGAAGGCAAGTTTATTGTAGACTCTAGTCGCTGACCTGTTGAAGCAGCAAGGGCCCACCGCCCAACAAAGGTCAGCATCCTTATAGATTAGTGTTAGTAGTTGATTTCAATAGTATAGATGTTAGACTAGCTGAAGCTTTGATCCTTTCACATGATAGAAGTATAGTTCAGTTTAGAGTTTCGATTATATGATCGTTTAGAGATATTTACTTACTTTGTTTTGCATATGCTCTCTCTGTTTTATGGATTTGATTTTGTTTCATTGATATGAATGTTAGCAGCAGTAGCCAGACATATTTGAAGGAGAACTAGTGAAGTTCACAACAACACATTGTGAATCACAACATACTCAGTATATTGACTATTGAACTACCCATGCTATGTCTTGATGATTGATTTGTGATTTCCCTTTCATAAGTGTGATTGCATAGTTAACTTTCTGGGTCAGATAGCAGATTTGATCTGTCAAAATAAATCTATCTGATACTTGCATGTGCCATAATGGAGTCGATAGTCTCTCTTTGAAAGACAACCAAAGTGTGTTTCATTTTCTTAGCTTGCTTTGTTTCCAGCATGCATAATTTAGAATAGTTCTATGCTCGTGACATTAGAATTACCTTTCTTATTGGTGTCTTGTAACTCTGTTGATTACGAATCCCAGATTGATAATTAATGAGTGCATTATACTAATCATATAAGTAGCATGATGCTCATGTTAGGTTTCATGTTGAGATTTTGAAAAATATACTCGAAGCAATTTTATACTAAAAATGAAATTCTATGTTAACAAACACGTCAGATTAGTTGTTCGTGCGGTGACATGGGTAAATTGATGTGATTGGATTGTAATATATATATATATATACCTTTCAAGGATAGGGACTAACTACTCAGTTTATATCTTGAATGAGGTGATATTTATGCCAATCTATGTTGGATCATGTTGTCATTGATGCCAATGGTTTGATTGATTGATGTCATTGATTGATGTCAAGTGATTGATTGATGTCAAAGGATTGATTGATTGATGATTGATGTAATATAATAT